>VZRO01004347.1:241790-341005 GCA_013397915.1 Daphoenositta chrysoptera
GCCCGGCCCCAACAGGTGAGGGCTGGGCGGCCGCCCCTAGCCGGCCCGCGGCCCGCGGCAGCCGGGCGGCCCTCTGAGAGGCAACATTTCAAACGCGATTACAGGCCTGAGCCTCCGCTGGAATCCGAACCCGCAGCCTTTTAAATCTCTGTCATGGGACAAAAGCCTTTCCACACGGTATTTTTTTTAAGCTCGTAACCACCAAGCCCACAAACATTCCTGATAAATGCTCCTCTGTCTTTTTTAGCGTCTAGTTTAAAAGTAATTCATTATATAAACTCTTTGAGGTTTTGTTTTCGGTTGGATTCTTTCTAGCCACTCAGAGAACGGATTGGGGAAAAATCAAGATACAGGAATTCAACTTCAGCAAAGCCAATAAAAATGAATGGTAGCAATATGTAAGCAGGGACTTGGGTTAAGAGGGATTCCGAAGCCTCAGCAGAAAAATATATAGAAACATATAACTAATTCTCTTTTGGCAGATCAGAGGCCAGCAGCCTGCATGAAAATCGACATATCTACCGGGCTGCAAAGCAAAAAATAGTGTGGCTGGGAAGGATGAGATCAAATCCCACAGATTCCAGCAGATGCCACATGTGTTGATGTAGAAGAGAATATCAGACTGATTTAGTCTATCCAAATCATAACACTGAGTCAGAGATGGTGGAACAAACTTAGTGTTGAGTTACAGCATGAAGACCAGAAAGTTTATCCACAGACAACTTCTGAATTAGGTTAAGAACAAAGAATAACTGAGATATTAATAAAAATAGGCAATTTCTCGCTTAAATTCATACTCCAACACCAGGTAACAGTATCTTGGATGTCTTTTTAAACAGGCCTAGCAGAATATGGTCTTCCAAGTTTTCTTCAACTCTGACTTCAATATAACATCAGCCAAATTGTTTGCAATGACCTCTCAACCACCCAGTCCAGACAAGCTAGGAAAATTCCCCTACGTTTCCTTCTACATCTCTATCTGGCAGAAATGTCATCCTGTCTACTTGGATTATTGAATGCAGACATGTTTTGTGTATATATAAATTCAGTACAGAAGCTCAAGGAGGATCACTCTCCTCATGTTCCTATCCTTCCCATTCCAGACCAAAAAAAAAAAAAAAAAAAAAAGGCATTTGAGTAAATTACAAGGAGCAATTGATAAATGAACAAAACTATTGTTCATTAGATCAGACATACATATTCTCTAGCACTTCAGAAATATTTATTTTCCTTTTTCATAATTAATTCTATATGGTCTTGGAACCTGGCAGAAGTCCCAGAAATCTGGCATGGAAAACACAGAAAAGATGAAAATACAATTTAAACATTAGCACTGCTATTTAAGGTCTGCAGTACAGTGCTCCCAGCAGAATACTCTGATAGCTGCCCTGCAATTATAAAGAAAACAGTGTGATTTTATTTAGAATAGTGTTTTTACTGGCCCTGGGTTCCTCCTGCTCATTCTGTTTGTGGACTATTTTAGGAGGAGAAGTGATGGCCAGCCATCCCACTTATCTGATGTTTGTGATATGAAGGAGTGTACCTTTAACACCAGTGAGTTTCCAGAGTCTGGACAATGATGATGAGCCTCTTGCAATTTACATTCACAGCCAGCTGGAAGGATAAGAGTGTTCTTGCAGGAATAGTGAACACTGAACCCCACCAACTTCAAGAAATGTAAAGGAACTCAGAAACCTCTGATGGAAAAAGAAGGCCAGTACAGTTGCCCAGAGCAGCACCATGAAAGCCGTATTAAGACATTAGCTGTACACAGGGCCCAGAAACTGAGAGTTCAGAAACTAAAGGCATTTAAAAAGACCTTATCCTAAAATAACACAAAAGAAAGCACAAAACATACTTGCGTTAAATGCCTGAAAGGAAGGAACTTTTTCAGCCTTGTACAAAACCAGGGTTAGCTGTGGAGGTCAGCAGTGTTTGTACCAAGAACCTTAATAAGAACAGAATCAGTGCACTCTAGCTCCTTAGAAGGCTTTCCCTCCATCCATGGTGGGGAAAAATACCTAGAAAATTTGTCTAACACTAAAAAAACAATGGCAATAACAACAAAAATAATAATTAAAATTAAACTATCTACTTTGAGCCAGTACCTTTCCCCAGCCAAGAGCACAGAGTTGTTCTGTTGACTTTCCCAGTCCCAAAGAGCAGCCAGGTGCCCCTCAGGACAGTGCCAAACTGGTCTGGAACCGCTGCTTTCATGGCCACAGCAAGATGCTCCCACTGCTGAGACTGACAGTAAATGGTATTGACAGTGCTGCTAAGGGGCCTGAGCAAACCAGAGACCCAAAATGTAGACATGGTCTAAGAGAGAAAGTTTTTTGGTTGTGAACCTGTGACTTGAAAACTGGGTGACACCTTATGAGAACTTCTGCAGCTGCAGAAGTAGTTTCTCAAACAGGATTAAAGACCATTGGCAAAGGAAGAGACAAAACATGGCACACTTTGGTATCATCAAAATCAAACAGAACAGAAGAGCCTACCCATAAAACATAATCACCACCCAGGAAACAATCACCTCTACTGCAGCTCAGGACAGGGAACAGTTGGGACAGCAAGGTCTCAAAGCATGTCTAATTTTAAGGAAAAATTCCTCGATCTCAAGCTGGATTTAATTTGTGTATCTAACAATGCTATTCCTTAAGATGTTACCGGAGTCTATTTAGAAGAATTAGTGAAACTCCTTTAGCAGCTGGAGACAGCCAGAACCATTATATTATTAGGCTCAAATAAAGAGCACCCCAGTACAGTCACTGGGATGAATCACTAACGACAAGTTAAATAAACTTGATTAACCAGTTCACAGCACGCAATCAGCATTTGCTTATCTGTGGGATCAACAATAACAGTGGTTCCTTTTAATTACTGTGCTCAGATCTGGATCCATCAATATCAAAACAATGCACAGAGAATAATTGCCAACAGGTTATGATGTTTTAATTGTGTTTAAAATTAATGTCCCAGAGCGACTTCAACTCTTCTGGATTTAGCATATGCATAAGAGGAACAATTAACAAATACTGGCTGCACTCAATTAGTCAAACTTACACAACAATGACTCCATGGATCTAGCAATTATTCAGAACTAAAAATCTGGGAATCTAATTATTAATAGTTAAATCATAAGAAGTGTCGCATAATTAAAGACTCGTCTCAATGTCCATGTGAAATCATGTAGCCACTGCAAAAAATATCATGAATGCTCTCCGCAGGAACCAGCCTGGCACTGTTTAACCTATTGTAGTCCAGAAAAAAATATTAGACCTGGAGTGGTGAGGCAGAAGCCTGCGAGGAACTATGAACACCCAAGTGTGTCACACTGCAGCACCTTTCCAAGCCTTTATATGGCCAGACATGGCTTGGGACTGCCCAGGGGCTGCTCTGCAGGAGGGGAGCATCATGAGGATGGCTCCACTGTGTCAGGAAACCTCCCCTCTGTACTCCAGGGAATCATGGGTGGCCATTCTCTACGAATCGGTCAGATTTGAAACGGAGAAAGTAACTAACTCCAGAAAGAGGGCAATGAGTTCACGTGACAAAGCTCTGATTTCCCCCTTGGACAGCAGAGAGCAGCTTCAGGGCTGCAGCTTGTTTGAGCACATCTTTGTTCCCGTTCATCCTCAGCGTCTTCACTGCCAGGCTGGGTGGTGGTCTCTCAATGCTTAAAACTAAAACAGACTCACTTCTAAAAGAAAAGGACTATGTTCAGATAGCATATTATCAAAGAAGATATAATAGCAGCCACTAGCTTGTACAGGCAAAATGAAAAAAAATTCTGAGGCCTATCAGTATGAATCCATGTAAATACATCTGGGGGCAAAGAGGATTACTTTTTAAACTAATTGTCTATTGATTTGGTATTGTACAAAGAATTTCAAATCTTTAAGATGTGGAGGGGGCTTTATGATCATTTGGTCTCATCCACTTAGTAAAAGACCTCAATGAAGTGGGTCCTATTTTAATGCAAGCATAGTGGTTAAAATATTCAGTGCTTAAATTAAAGGGAAACATCTTAACTTGATTTTAAAATTTACAATGACAATCTAAAATAACCTCTGGGATTATTTACAATGAAATTGCCTTCCCTGTTAAAAATCTGTGGAGAGTTTCAATATTTATACTCTGTACATTCCAGTTCAGTAAAGGAGTCTCCAACTTGTGAGACAAAATTATCTCAAGGAGTGAAATGGCAACACTGAGCTGAAGCAAAAAAGAAAACTGAGTATGAGTTTTTCTGCACACCTCCACAACAGAATTTCATTGTGTCTTGTCAGACCAGGTTTCAGCTCTTCAAAAAAGTTCAGAGACTAACAGTGGTGCTAAGACCCAGACTTAATCACTAAAACAACTATACAAAAGAGTGACTAAGAAGTTGAACATGAAATATTTAGGCAGAAGACATATTCATCCTTCCAATTCAATTTCAAGTATAGCTCTGGGAAGCAGCTATGATCACCTGTCACTTGGCAGGCCAAGCTCTCAGATGCTTATCTCCAAGTAACAGAGCAACCTCCATGCAGTCCAAAAGACACTTTGTTCAAGTTCACAACTCTCACGCCTGAACTTAGATCATGTTAAATAGGTTAGATTTTCTGTTTTCTAAGTTTTATTTTTGTTTCCTTCCTCTCCCTCCAATATTTGAAATAAATTTAAAGGCCTGAAAGCAGTAAACACCTTTGCATGCCCTAAATCAAACTGAGAAAAAGAACTGTGGTCATCACAAAGAAGTGCTAACATTCGAGTGAAGAGAAAACCAAGAAACCAGATGATTCTTTTCTTTCATCAATAACTTTGTCTCCCTCCCTAATTTGGGACAATCCCAGCAAAGCTAACAGTAGATACACTTCACCATGACTTCCCTTTCTGTTGCCCAAGGGAAGATGGAACAGAGCTAAATGAGCATAATTACAGGATCCACGTTTCTGATTCATGCAACGCAACACCTTATTTCAGCCTTTGTACCCACCTGTTGTCATCCCACCATACCAAACTAACATAGTATGACGACACTGCCACCAGCACAGCCAGCTTTGAGCTGGACACCCTGACATGCCTCAGCTCCTCCTCGCACCCGCCAGCCCAGACAGCCCTTCACACACCACATTTTCATACAGGAAGGTAAGGAAAGAAACTGCAAACTCGGAAACAGAAAATATGATCGTGTTTTTGTAAGGTACCAAACAAATTACTGTGTGAAAGCAAAATATGCCTTACATTGCAGAAATTGTAATCACTAGAGTTTAATGGAATAAAAAGCAATATGTGGGTGGGAAAGAACAGTGTAGGGGATTGTTTCTGAAGGAGGTGGATGAAAGGGTGGGGGGAAGGTCACTTTAAAGTCCATCTGCTCTACATTCAAATTCTATTTCTCCCCAGTGTAAAGCATTTTGGTTTTGATAAGTTCACTTTGGATGAATTGACTCAGAAAGAGCTCTGGTTGAGAGTCTTGATTCAAATTGATCCAACTTTTTAGCAGTGCTGGAAGAATAGACTTACTGCTTGAAACACTGACTGTTGCTGGTTTCATGGACGTCTGCAGGATCTGGTTGTACATTTATGAGGCGACATGCTTTAGTGATCAAAGTATCAAAGTACAATTATACTTTGAAATAATATGAGAGATCCTTTATTTCAGCTTTTATCATGTATACATCAAGTTTACAAGTTTGTCAGGTGACTGCTTGAATTGACAGGAAATACAAAGTGTATTTCAATGGAGCCTGGGTTCAGAAATAAAGTAATAGTTCAAGTTATGCTGTGATTACCATAACAACTTACTTATCAACAGCATTTCTGATAAATATTTGTCGTGGGTTGGAACTGAGTTGATTGACAGTTTCTCAATCCAATTACCCTTTTCGAATTTGCATATTTAAACCTGTTGGAGGCGTGGGAACTTCCTCTTTGAATCCAGCTCTCCTGCAGGGAGGGGTGGGGGGGTGGAATGGCTCCGGGCCTGACCCTCAAAGCAGACCCGAGCCTCCCCTCCTCTGGCTCCAGGGCACGAGTCCCTGGAATGTTGCGGGAGACCCGCCCCCCCCAAGGCCGCGGGCAGCTGAGGGACACCCGTGAACTGCACGGCCGAGACCACCGGAGCTGCTTCCAAGACCCGGGAGGGGCTTCCCTTCCCCACTCCACGCGGCCCCGAGCAAACCCCGCAGGAGCCGATTTCCAGCTTTCTCAGACTGAGGAAACGATCAAACAACTGGCAGCATCAAAGGAAAAGGGCTTTTCCTCCAACATACAGCCCGACGAGAGTAAACTGTTCAACATGGCATTAAAGTCNCATCCCAGGATAAAAGACTTGTTTTTAGAGATTTTGTGAAGAAGAGAGTTGTGAATTTCAGACTGGAATTTGCCTGTCCTTAAAATGAGAACACCCCATGTTTTGGCCCATGACTGCAGTATGAAAAGACTGTAAGATTTGCATGGGAGAGATTAGTATGTTTTCAGTGCAATAGACTGTGTCTGGGCGGGCAGGACTGTTGCAGGTAGCAGTTTGGAAACCACGCTGGAGCAGAGAGGAGACCTCCTTTTTTCCCTGGGTTTGGAGTGACTTTTAAAGAACTTTAATAGTGACCAGAAATTCCATCTTTGCTATCCTTTGTGCGAGCTGGGTGCTGGGAGAAGTGCTGGAAGGGGGGGGCGGCGGTGTGCTGGAAAAGAGGGGAATGTTTTTTTCTTTACTTTCTTAATGTTTCTTTTTCCTAGTAATAAAAAACTTTTTTATACTCTTTAAAGTTTTTAAGCCTGCTTTGCATTTCTCCTAATTCATATCTCACAAAAGCAAGTAAGTGAACTAAACCACTACACTAATTGGTGTTTCTGCCCAGTTTTCGATCTAAACCCACTACAATAGTCTATCACAAAAAAATTGTTATATAAAAAAAATTGGTAAATAATGATTAGAAATATAACACAATACCACCAGCACTGCCAACCCACAACATTCACACAATTCATGATGATGGTCTCTCTTGAAAAGTAACATTTTTGGGAACACTATTCATTTTATTCATCTCTGGACTGTACCCAATCATGTATTCGACTTTTCTCAACAATGTCATTGGCAAGTACTAGATTTTTTTCTAAGACTCAGACTAAAATCAAGTGAGAGGTCAGCATCATTAATGACTTAATGAGTTGGACATTTTAAAAAATTTTTACTACAGTTTCTCCCTGTCCCCTACTACAAAGGCAGTACTATACAACAAATGACAATCTGAATGTCTGAAAAGAGATAAAGACAAGCAGAATAAATTCTTACAGCTTTGTTTCTGTGCAGATCTGATTTCTAACCCAGCAGGGATGGTCACAGGTTGTGGTATGTAAAGCTTTTATATGTACCCTTTGTAGAGCACCAACCTCTGAAGGCAGATGTAAGAGCAGAGGTCTGATGTAGACCTTTCAACTTGTAATGTTGAATGACCTCTCCGACAGTATGTGCATCTCCCTTCTTCAAAATGCCTCTCTGACCTCCCTAGACCATGCTCATGCTATTATTAAGACAGCTGATTAGTAAGAAAGCAATTGCAGTTGACAGCAGTGGCACTGCTGTTCTTTTTCAGGCCTACCCAGTCTCTTCTGCTGGGATGCACACTTACTAATTCACTCTTCAGTATTTAGGGTTTCATAGCTTTAGGGCAACAGGGACCATTTGATTATCTTGTTTGATTTCCCATCTATCACAAGCCATTAAATTTGATGTGGGATCCTCACACAAAGGCCAAAAGCTTAAATGAGACGAAGAAGACATTACTGATCTCAGGACACCAATGCTGCATCTGCTCTAGCATTTGTTAAAAACCCCACCACACATGCAATGAGATCTACCCAGATGACCAGCGTAAGACAGTGAAGGACGTCAAGCTCCCATCTGTGGGGGCATAACCCTGAGCAAAGTTCTCTCCTCTGCCTTTAATTTCCCACATGAGACATTCACCTTAAAAACCTCCAAACTATCCTAACCAAAGCTGTGATACACACATCCAGTCACTGTGTCCAGCACAGTCCATCTTTTATGCATAAGAAAAAAACCGGGAAGGAAAAACACCTCAAAATATACCTATCCTGATGTACATGGAAGGGAAGAAATCCTGCTGGGCAATGCACATTACCTGCTGAAAGGTACAAGCATGACAGTTGATTTTGATCACTGCCTTTAATACAGAAGTGCCAGTGCTGTTATTTGAGGGTGCTTCAGCAGGCAGGTCCACTGACACAGCTGATGGAGCTCTGACTTGGGCATACCACGTCCAGCAGCAGCAGGACTGCCACAACCCTCCACCCTGCAACACCCACCTAGTAAACACAGGCTTTCTTGCTGCCTGGGCTCGAATGGCTTTGCAAATATATCTGCTCTCATTTCATAGACTATGTTACAGTTAACTGACTCATGTTTAATTACCCTCAGTGCTAAGAAATAGCATCCTATATCTTCATGGCAAAGTTGCCTTAACTGCAGTTTCCAATGATCAGATTTATTCCCCCTTGTCAGCCAGACCCAGCAGTATTGTAGGATGTGTGCTAGGTAAGAAAGCCACCTCACAGATTCCTCCTCACTCACTCACATCCATTGAGGTCCATCAGACTTGTATTATCCTTTTGTCTTGGTTTTCTTCTTGGAAAACAAGTCTTTGCCTCTTTTCACTTTCTTTCCAGTATTCCCATCTTCTTGCAGTACAGCTAGTGGGATTGTCAGAGCCCATTCTTCTGAACTAAATATACTAACAGTAATAAAAGGGTACATAACCTAAATTTACCTCTGAAAACAATGCTGCAGCTGGATGCTGCATGACAACACAAAGCCCCCAGGGAAAGGGGGCTGAGGCTGGGGCACTCTGCCCAGCCAGGACAAGGGAGCCTGTGGCCACAGCAGCCTCCTCCCAGGAAGGGAAAGAATGGTTCAGGTTTTGCAAGGGTAAAATGTCCAAACACCAAGTGAGATGCAGTGTCATGACTCACGTCATATCCTATTCCTCCTGCAAGGGGAAGTCTGCTGCTCCTGTGCAAGAAGATAAAAAGCGAGAAAAAATAACAAAGCTCTGTCTCATCAGGCCACAAGAAGCATACAGAACTGCCTGGGGTGAAGACAAGAATAAGCAACGTCAGCACAGGAAGGTGTCATACAAGGTTTAAGCTTTTTCAGAGGTAGAGTCTCTGTCTCTCTCATGAATAAATACATAACCCAAGACAATTTAATTCCAGCTGTTCTGTATTTCTTACAAAAGCTTTTCAAACCATGGGATGACTCAGAGGTGAGCATTCCACTGCCAACATAAAGTGACATTTTATTAGGTATGTCCCTTTACAAACTGTAAGTCTGTGCTGAGATATACAAATATGTCTCATAACATGGCATATGCCTTCATATGCAGCAGAGTGCAGGGTAGGGAACAGGCAGTAAGAAGTGACAATGACAGGTTTTCCTCAGTCCAGAAGAAAAGACTATTAAATATTAATTTGCAACATAGACAGCCTTTACTGCATATGTATATACTCCACTACTCTGATTTCCAAGATTCCTTTGCAAAATGTAACTCTGTAATATGTTCTATTTTATTTATGATTTTCATACTATTGCTGTAATATTTCATAATTAATATAATAAGGTCCAGTAATAAATTCCTGCTTTTTTTCATCCCTCTTTTGCTTTTTTAACCCGTGATTAAAAGATAATACTTCAAGACCACAGCTGGAATGATATTTAAATCCCATCACCAGCTGGAGGAAATTCTGGGCAAAGTGCTAGAAGGAAAGAAGTACCAAGATCTCTTTGAGACAAGATGCAATATTACTTACATGCCTCCATTTCAGTCTTATAAGCTCCTATAAATCCTCTCTCACAACAGAGAGTAACACAGGAGTGCCCTTGGAAGAGGGCGAAGAAGTAAGTGAAGGATGAGTTTGCAGCCCATGAGTAGTATTCATGTACTGCTTTTAGCCTGCTCTTATGCACAGCCTTCTAAAGGAAGTGCCTAAACTCAGCCAGAAAACACAGACTGAATACCACAGTTAGGGGTAAAATGCTGCAGGCAGTAATTATCAATCACTTTCTTTTCCCAACCATCAAAGAAGGTAATTTGTTTGTTTTCCCCACCCAGCAAGGAAAAGACTGGGTGGTCTTCTGACATTAGAGTCTGAGAAATATTCCTCTCAAGGACAAGGCTACCCCAGGCCTCTTGGGCAGCATGAGGTCCTTTTTCAACATGGTCTTACACTGCATTTGATTTTAGTCACAGACATTAAGACTGTGGCAATGTTTTGCAAATCATTACTAAATACCTTTTCTTCATAGTGCTGTGTAAATCTCAGGAGTGTTTCCAAGAAAGGAATAAAGCCTTGCTTGTTGAAAGGTAACATGTTTCCAGTTCCTCAGCTGCCTTCATCAGTATGGGACTGCCATGACACAGATTTTTTACCAGGTTAGAGACTAGTTCCCCTTCATCTTGCAGTAGTTGTCACCAGTTGCAAGAATAGAGCAGCTTTATTCAATATGTGAGTAACTGTGAATTCTGATGCTATTATTTAATTGAGGAAGTGACCTCCCAATTAAACATTAACATAAAAAATCAGCACCTTGCAGAAAATTCAAACAATTCTCCTATTTATTTAAAAACATCTATTGGATTGCTACACATTCAGACTTTAAAAAATGAATTAAAATTTTTTATTTCCTCATCCTCTTCTTAAACAATGTTTAGGGTTAATTATGCTATTATTTTAGCATAATACCTATGCTAAAAGCCATGCCGGTTAAAGTCAAAGCTGTTTGCGTACTAAAAAACCTAAGTCATGGAGTGTTCAATGTTGCAATTCAGCTTCCCTTTGCAGCAAAAGGAAGCTAGGAGAAAATGGGACAGGAACCAGGCTGAAAAGCTTTCTGAAAGCTGCAGCTGCAGCCAACAGCTGAAATTTAAAATCAGACATTATTTTCTCTCCTCATCTTGTGGGCTCTGCCACAGTTTCAATAAGCCACAGATTTAGCCACAGAGGCACTATCGTTTGTAATTTTCTTTTGCTGATGGAGCTAAAATAAGAACCATTAACACTTCCCCCAACTTCAGAAAGCAGCATATGTTGCTCTCCAATAGGGCTCTTGACAGGTTCCATGTGGACAATGTGCTAGGCAATTAGCAACCCCCAAATGTGGTACTGTGAAATTAGCAATGTAATATTGCAGAGAGAACGTGAAACACAAGATCATACGGGTCAAGGAAAGCAGAAGCAAGAACTGCTGCCATTTCCCAACCCAGTGAGAGAACAGACACGTGATAGCCAGCAGACACGGCTCCCTTGGATTTCCAGGGGGCATGTAGCAACATCCCTCCGTAAAGAAACAAAGAGAAGAGATCTTCCCATTGATAAAAAACAGAATAAAGATAGGAAGAACCCTGTAGGAACAAGAGCCAAATTTCCCTGGAGATGTAGATTACCAATTGCACCGAGTGGACTGGTTCAGACAGCTCCCAACATTAGTGAGATGAAAAAGGTTTAAGCTAGGTGGCAGAGCTTACTGAGTACATTCTGATATTTAGGGAAGACAAGGATTGGTTACAAGGAAAAGACTTCACAAGATTCACTGACTAGGCAATAAACTGACAGATGAAATCCCATGCAGACAAATGTAAAGCGATGCACATTGACCTTGAACAAACTATTATCGCTCAAAAAGAGAGTTTGAGGTTATAACCATTTTTTGAAAATTTCATGTGCTCATTAGTGATTAAAAAACCAAATAAATGTTACAAAATGCTAGGAAAAGAATAGCAAACAAGGCAGATAATACCATTATGCTACTGTAGGAACCCACAGTCTACCCACATTTTGAATATTGTATGCAATTTTAATTTACTCCAGGTCAAAAAAGATACAATAGAAATGTTAAGAAAAAGGTTGCATGGATGATAAAAGTTATAGAAGAGTTTCTGTACAAGGAACAACTGAATTATGTAGGACTTTCCATTACAAAAACAGATGACTCAAACATCTGTTTGAGGTCTATAAACATGGGTGACAGAAGGTGAATGGAAAAAGACTGTTCGTTGTCTCTCTCAGTACACACTATAGGGTCATCAATACAGACTATAGGGTCATCAAATGAAAGAAGGAAGCTAATGATTCTAAACCACATAGATGTGAATATTAATTTCACAGAGCATTATGGAAGTGCTGGTAAGCTGGGGAACTTCCTGCTGTAGGACCTTGCAGTTACTGAGTTATGAGAAGTTTAAAAAAATAAAAAACAAGTTAATGGAAAAAAAATCCATTGAGCATTGTCAAGAAAAAGGACATAATCCTTGGTTTTCCTCAAGTAATCTTTTAATTGCATATTTCTGGGAGCTGGGAGGATATTCCAGATGTATGACTAGGTACTTTCCTTGATCCCACATTCTTCTTTAGGTAACAATCACCATTCAAGACAGGTTGTTGAGCCTGCTATAACTGCTCTTACACTTGTCAAGGTACAAGAAGCCCTAATACTGACAGCATCACTTTGTAATATGTGCTAAACATAAAGAAATGGAAGCACATTACAACAGAAAAATAGCAACCCTAAACCTAATTGAAACACTGTGCTCTGTGGTGAGACTCACATGGAAATCTCCTCCTCAAGAGAGGATATGGGAGAAAATGAATGGCATACAATACATTAAGTCATGTCTCATCTGTTGTAGAAAATTGTCTAAGCAGGAGAGTTAGTGCAGTGGGAGCTAGAGAATGAATTTGCAGTGCTTCAGCTATTCCACAGAGGAGACAGACAATGCAGGGTAAATCTTACACGGCATCAGCATCCAGGGCTCTGGATACCATCAAGTGTCAGAATACTGTTAAACCTTTTGAACAAGGGATCTGCACAGCTTTGGGGGGTTGAGATCATCTTTTCTGCCACATCAATTCCCTGCTACCGAGAAGCCACTCTGGAGGACTTTAGGTGCCCTGACTTAGACTGAAGCACAGCATGGCACCAAGCCTCCCCTGCCCTTCCCCATTTCTCTGGGATATGGGACCTAGAGTACGGCAGGCAAGGCTGTGCAGATCAGCATACAGTACTCCACAAGGCAGCACTAGGATCTGGTAGGTCATCAGTAATTTGCTCATTTAGAAGCACAACATCTGAATATCTGCTCACACTGCTGCACACAATCTTGCCATGAAGGCAACATATGCTTTATTCCTGTAGTTCCTTGGAGATTTGCTTTGACTGTTTCCTATTTGAGATGTGTAGCCATCTCTATGCTTTCTCAGTCCAAGGAAACAGGAGATTTATTCTTTTTTTTTTTTTTNAAAGAATAATACACCTTTTATTAAGCAGTGATGCACAGTAAGAAATTTTTTACTAGCAATTTCTCAAGGAATGTTATGACTGGCTGACTTGAGAGAGACCTATCCAGAATCTCATTAGATTTTCAAGTACTTTAGAAAGCAGTTCTTACAGAATTATCAAAGCAATGGCAGTTTCATACCTGAGATTATATACTTGTGTGTTAACTGCAGAAACACATCAGAGTAGTGAGGAGTGTCGTGCACTTGGAGCTACTGCTGTAACCGGGAGCTCTTGGGGATTGTTGCAGCAGACTCTTTGTAAACATTTTATTTGCATGATTAAATACTGTTTCTCAAGTGGTGTACATATGACATGAGATACAGTGATGTATTTCAGTAACTCCTCACACAGAAAATCCGAAGTAGTTAAGAAAAAAAATCACAAAACCTTCATGGGTGTGGAGCGCACAGTTTGTAACACCTTGCATAAGCAAGCTTTGGATAATGTGGTTTGTGTAGAGCAGCCAAATGTGTCCTCTGCTGGAGACCAGGGCTTTGTACAGGGACCTGCAAAGGTGGCTGCAGGCTGGCAGATACACCAGGTTGTGCTAGAGATGTTTTACACCCATCTGAAATATTGGCACTGCAAATGAGAGAAAATAAGAGTGCTCTCTTCTAGCTGACAGGACTTCTCCTTAGATACCAACAAAGAATCCCAGAGCTTCCTTCTTCTTCAGGGAAGCCAACCTGCCACACCTCAGTTACCATCAAAAAAACAAGCAAATGTCCACCTAGTATCCACTTAGTAACCACAGAAGTGAAAGAGGAACCTGCTGAAGGCAATTCATTGCGCTGAATCTAGACACCTGTTTTAGGATGGGGTGAATTAGTCTCCTGTGACACCTCTCCATGACTGTACAGCAGCATACACATAGACTAAATGTCTAGCACATACAGGACCAATGTTACAGGAGCTGACTCTTGCACACAGCAGAGCAGAGTGCTTATTGTTCAGTGGGCAGCTCTCCAGTGGAGGTAGTGGTGATCACATGAAAACATCTGCACATATGGTTTTTTGGATGGCATGATACTTCCTTAAATAGTTCCGAGAATAAAATAAAATTAATTTTTTATTTGGAAAAATATGTACTCTCTATACATGGAAATATCTCCTAATACTCTTTCTAACATTTCCACAATGTTTTAGACAGTGAGTGATTCCCATGTAGACTGTTTTCCTCAAGAGCCAAGCATATGTTTAATTCTAAATTTTAGATTCATGTTCCAGATTCTCTGTATGAAGACTTTGCTATTTCTATTTTTGCCCAACACTTTTTGTCATACTGTTTTGCTGCCAGCAGACTAGAAAATCAGTTTCTAAGACTTCTCTCAAAAGAAACAAAACAATCTCACCCAGATCATATTCTGAGGAGACTCTCACTACCATAAAATGCTGTTTTACAAGGCTGAGGACGGTCTGTCTTTCCCTTGCACTACATTTCTGTTTGCAATCTCATACCAGATGGTGCTGTTGCATGATTCCTGTTCAGACTTTGAAAACCGAAGAATGAAGCCTGCTCTTAAAACTTCTGTCAGTAACACTTTGTGAGTGGTTGCTGTGGCTGTGCCAGAGGGGTTGCAAACAGCACTTCCTTCCACACTTTGAGCCCAATCCATGTGGACACGCTGCAGCATCCGCGCGGGGTCTGCCGAGCCGTGTGGGGACCCCAGGGCTGTGCAGCACCTGGCACCACAGACAGGTAACCCTTCTCTCACCCAAACACGCGAGTGCATCCTGCCACTGCCTGCTCAGCCGCTGCTCCCCTCACCCCTCGGCTCGTCCTCTTCAGCACATTTTGCTGACAACGTATCCTACTTTGCCTCACCTAGAACCCCCCAAGAAACACAGGACGAAAATCTATTTAGAGACAAGGGCATAGTTAAAAGGCTGCACTTTAAAAGCTGTCGGTAGGTGGATGGAGTGGGTGGCTGGGCTGGTGAGAGGCCGAGAGCTGGCCTGGGGGGTTACAGCTGCTGGAGGCTGCTCAGCACCAACACGACCACCGAGAGGGAAAGGGAGCACCCACCTCCTGCAGCTGTTGAAGCTGCTGTCCCCTAAAACACATAGCCCAGCAGAAGAAAAGGGAATTCACTTCCCATCTTGCTACTTCATCTCAAGACTTGTCCTAGCTTTTCACTTTGTGGTCATGACCCGACTGCGCTCAATGTCCTGCCAATGAAATACAGGCAACTATTGCAAAACTAAACAGCTTCCTACCATGGAAAGTCCCAGAGCTTAGAGAAAATAGGTTGATCTCCACCCATTGTCTGTGTCAAAACTTCCTTCACAGCCTCAAATTACAGCCTTCCAATGAAAGTATGGGGAAATCAGATGAACAGAGAAATCAGACTTTGACAATAGAACCACTGATGGCAGGCAAACCACTTTTTTTTTATCAGGCCTGGATAAGAAACGTTAAAGCTATTCTCAGATGCTGCTTTGGAAACCACAAACTGATTTTGAACACAGAAGACTAAAAGTTCTCTTTGAGAGTCCTGAAAGAACTTAAAATCTTCAGTCTTTCTCTAAAACCTCATTTGTTTTCAGGGTGAAGCTTCAGGTTGTTGGCTCTCCCTACGGCCTCAAAACTGGCTAGACCACAAGAGATTCTGCTCCTAGACAGTATCATAAGATTAATTAACCACTTAAAACTCTGTGTAACATCTCAGAATAGGTCGTTAGTGGAGGTACATTTTACTCTGTAAAACTCTTGACACTTGTTTTTGGAGTCACACAGTGATGCAGGCACACACACTTGGCACTTTGCACACACTCCAATGCCATCAGTGTAAGCTGCTAAGTTCTGAAGAAAAACAAAACTTTTATAATTGCTATTTAGTTACTGCAGTTGATGTCTAGTTGAAGATAAAAACAAAACAAAACATAAAGTTTTAGACTAAATGCAAGCTGTGATGCTGGCAGAATTTTGAACTGATCTTATAAAATACCTGCACATGGGATATTGAGCATTACTTCTTAATGTTACTGCATGTTCTTCACAGGAATGGGGCTAGATTTAAATCCCAACAATGCATTAGTGCTGCCTATGGAAAGAAAAATACCCAAGGAATAGATAGCTGATATATCCCCCCTAATAAAACCCAAAAAACCCAACGCTTTGACTTGGCAAAATCTTTACACGTATTAGATGAAAGACTTAGAAAACAGATGCTCCTTCTTACCAGCAGCCAAGATCTTCTAATAACCCTACAACTTGTTAATCAACTAACATATGGTACTGCTTTAGGAAAACACACCATTCTGATTTTGCATTTACATGGTCTGTTTCCTACAAAACTATTGTCAAGATTTAGCCATTGTTATACAACCTAGTAATTTTTTCCCCTATACTTTAAATTAATAAGTACAGAAATAAGAAGATAATAAATTTTAATCCAAACAATAAGTAAAACTCATTTTCACATAGCTTCCATTGATGGGTAAATTTCCACTTACCATGCTGAACCTCACCAATCTATTAAAATCACAACTTGCTACAAAATTATGACATAAAAATTCTGTTGACTTTGACTTAAATCCCCTTAAAATGCACTACTTTAAGTTTTTTAGGGCAAAGCTAAACTGCTAAGGCAAAATTTAATGTAGCTTCATAATATCTGCACAAGATGGTTCTCACATACATAACTTCATTAATGTGTTTTAACTTCTATTTTAAACATATAAGAAGCCTAACTGTCTCCCAGAAAGATACCACAATTTCCTTACACAGAACATAATACTTCTACACACTACTAGGTAAAAAATGAAAATGTAATTGGCTTATAAGGTTTATTTTTTAATGAACCTTATTCACTTATTTAAGTTTTAAACCAGTATAGCTCTGCTGACCTAGTCTCTCTCTGCCTGTCACTGGTTTAATTAACCAATACTCAGCTACTGGACCATAACAGCTTCTGCCACCCTGACACAAATTCAGTGCCAGTCCATTCACAGTGTCACATACCTTGCACAAACCTACCACCACTCAGTCTGGGTGCCAGGCCCTGCTTTCTGCTGCTCAGCCTCCTGGTGGAAACGGGATCAGCCCGCTCTCCACAGGCATCTGGCAGACCCTGCTTCCAGAGCGCAGTGGCAGCTCTCCCCATTTGAGCTGCTTCTGCAATTCGAAATCCAGCCCAGTGGTTTTGCCCCGCAGTCAGGAGGCCGTGGCTGCCCTGCTTGTCCCTGCAGTGCCACAGCTCCCCTGCAGCCCTGCCTGTGCCACGCCTGGCCGGGCATTGCCCAGGGTGCCAAGGCAGGGGCACCGGGTGCTCCAGGTTCTGCAGAGAGGGGCTCGAGTCACCTGCTGTGTCACCCTGCAGATGAGGTGACACCAAAACAGCTCTGGTCAGAGCATGGAAAGGAACGACTGTCTCTGCCCAGACAAGAAAACTGCGGGCAAGAAAAGGAAGTTTGGCAGAGAAGGTCTATGAAACAGTAAAGCTCATGGAGAAATCTTAGGAAGACATTTATGCTTTATGTTTGCTATTTTAAATTAAAGATAGGCAGTTTTGAATATGTATACATATTCTGCAGTTTCAGGCCATTAGGAGGGCTTGTTTTTGGGCTGTTTTTTCATGCTTTTAACATCAGACACAGATGCAGCACGATTTAAAAAACACTTTCAAAGTACTTGCATATGGAAGCTTGTTTACAAGTACAAAAAGAATTGCCTTACAAAGCCACTTCTCAGCACTGGACATGACAATGAATTTAGTTCTATTTAAAGGAAAAGATAGTTCTAAAATTTCTGAATACGTGAAACACACTAAAAGCACCCAATATGTTTTTCAGGCAAATTATCATTTTTTCCCTGTATTTTCAATGGTAGAATAAAAACGAAAGTAGAGCACGTGAATTCCTGAAATTTGTCTAACATATTGTTTAAAACTTGAAATCTGGGCTTTCACTTGCAAGAAATACAAGGGCACAAAGTTACAGGAAAATAAAGTGATTTAAGAAAAATGAAGTAAGAGAATGCCCCAACCTCTAGTTATTTGACACTCCTCAAAATTTTATAAATTTGTATAGACTGGAAGACAGACATTCTTAAGTTATTAAACTTTGAACTATCCCATATATACACACCTGTATTCACAGACACATAATGCTACACCTCTATGTTTCACAGCATATCCCTCCCTCTCTAAATTGCTCATCATCAATTAAATTATAAACTCTATCAAGACACACAAGAATTTCCTGCACAGCGTGTGATATAATGGTCCAATGAATTCTGCTATGAGTTTCAGGCTATTACTCATAATATAATAAATGATACTTTAAAATGCATTGCAGAAATTCTCTCTCAGTTAAATACTTGATTTTCACTTAAGTGTGGCAATAATCTTCTGAAACAGATGCATGACTGAAATAACATTAATTGTTTCACATACTGGCACCCATATCTGACAGAGATCTTTAAGAAATTCAAAGCAGGTTATATTGTCATCAGAAGATAAAAGTCCCACCTGGCCAAGTCCCAAAACAGATCATGAGATATGATGAGACGCTCAGTGCTGGAATGTGTTCCTTCTGAAAGGTTAGCACGTACATGGTGGGGACAATGTGTGAGGGTGGCTCACCTGGGTATACAAGCAGCTTCATGAGCAAACTCACACCTGCAGCAACATTCTTGGCTTGAAAAGGGTTGCAGAGAACACTTGATAAATTATCTGGCAGAAGATGTTTCTTCCATCTCCAGCTTATTCTCATTTTTTTAAAATTAATTATTTTCTTTGAGTTTTGTTGCATAAAAATTCATGAATTTGCTTACCAAACCTCAGTTCCCAGGGGTGACAAACAGAGAACAAATGTGAATTTTCAGCAGTGTAAGACTTTTGGGGTGCAGAGCCTCTTTGGCATTTGTATAATAGCTCCTACAAGGAGCCCATAAACAGCAGTGGAATCACAGCCACTGGGATGAAGACAAATTTGCTACTGACAGCCGAGGAGCAGGCAGGGAGGCACAGACAGATCCTGGGCTTTGTCTTTCTGCACCCAAGCTGCCTCCCCGAGTCAGCCCTGTGGGGAAAGGCCAGAGGGCAAGGGCACTTCGGGGGGTCCCGCTGTGCTTCAGCACGCACCCCGCTGCACCAGGAGCACCTTCCTGATGTGATGGAGGAGCACAAATGCCTCCATCGTGCCTCCATTCCTGCATCCACATGGCCACTGCTCCCAGCGTGACAGCACACGCTTCTGGATGAAGTGCAGGATTAGGTGTGCCTTGAACACCTCTCTATTTTTGATAAAAGCAAAAGAGAAATGCATCTAGACAAACACTCTCATTCTACTCTGCTCACCTAAGATATCTAACTCTGCCTTGAAGGAGGTTTGGATTGCTCTGCTATTGATATTGAAACAGAACCCTTGATTCTAAACTGTTGGTGGAAGTACCCTAAAGCTATCTGAAACATCGGAAAAGATAAGAACATTACAGATGCATGGATGGGCAAAATTATCTCTGTCTCTTAATCCAAGATCCTGGATAATGAAATGCACTGCTAATGTCTCTCAGAGGTACCCCAGCAGCTTAGACTTATTACTGCTTTGTAATAACAAGCAGTAACCGATCTGCTATTGTTTTCTTTTCTTACTGAACATTTCACCCTTGCTAATTCTCCAAATTAGTATCTACTGAGTTCAAAGATATTACACAATACCCCCAGTCCCTCCCCCTCAACAAAGAAGATAAAACATACTATGTTTAAAATACAATTAAGTTTCTAGATAATAACAAGATGTATGAAATCAAAACTTCATTTAAATGTTTTAACTTACTGAACTATCCTCCTCCTCCAGCAGAGAGTTATTAGGAACAAGAAGGGAATTTCCTCCTCCTCAGACTATTCTTGAAATAGATTGCATTAAGTCTTCCTTTCCAACCCCAGCCTTCAACAGCAAAAGGAAGCAACTCTCAATCTACAGGCAGGAACAACCTCACAAACTAAAAAAACCCCAACAAAACAACCCCCATCCCAAAATTTTGACAACCACTTTATTAAATGTCAACACAGCCATTTCTGAACGGAGATCTCTACGAGCTGTTTTAAAAGACTTCCTACTGCAGAAACCTAAATCATAGCATAATGCTTGCTTGTCTTGCCTTTCAAGTCCGGAAAGCTCTTTGTTAAGATCACTTGTAGTAAGGAAACAAGTTTTCACTCACTCTCTGTGTGTATTTTTATAAGCCAGTCTTGTAAACAAATCAGCGATAGTTTATGGATGCCAATAGAGGACAGATTGGCTTTGCCATGAATGTTAAATGAAAATTTCTACATCATCCCCAGACAGCCTTGCAAGATCTGGGAATTCACCTCATATGGCAGGGTCAACAGTCAGGAGATAGACAATGACAAAAGGTTCAGGTGGCAACAGCTTCCTGACAACTTTACTGTCATTAATAGGCACAGAAAAGGCAAAATATTTAGCAAGTGGCTGTATAAATGTGCACTCCACAGCACGGAACAATCTCATTTCAAATATCTCAATTAAGTGGAAGCCAAGTCAATAGCTAAACCATATGTTAGACCCTGAGATCAGCCTTGGTACAGCAATGATGAAAGGTGGGTGTTAGCTGAATTCAGCAACTGAGAGAATAGAGGGTCCTTTGGTTTCTGGGCTTGTTTGGGTTAGATGGGTTTTTATAAAACTATTGCTCTCTGTCTCTTCTTCATTTGTTCAGCCTGGTACACCTCCCCTCCTCTCTTATGGGCCAAAGAATATTTGCACAATTTGCACAACAGCTTGTGAAACTCCCTCTCAGAGATCTCTCTGTATCATTAAGGGATTTTGGCAGAGAAACTGATGCTGCAGCCCCAGCATCTTAAGAAAAGTGGAAGACCAGAGTTGTCCCTGTTTAGTCCATGCCTTCACCCTGAGATTTGATATAAAATCTTGAAAACTCAGCTGTGCTGTGAGCACTTCTGCCTTCACAACCTTCCCAGGACTCTTCTGTGGAAACTGTATTGACAAAAGCCATTCTCCACAAGATTTTTATGTAGCATTGGATTAGTAATCACAAGCTTCTTCAATACAGCATGCCACTCCTAGATTTACCAATCCCTTGCTCATATCTTTTTGTGACCTTGCTGCAGTCTTGGAAACAGAGAAGTCACGATTTAGCCTTTTAATACTAATATTTGAGGTGGAAGAACTGTAACAGCACAACAGGATCATCACCTTCCATAAAAAGCAAGAGGCAAAGAAAGTCCTTCCTAAGGACATACCTTCCCCCATCCCTGATCAATTTAAGACAATCTGATCAATGATCAGGAAGATGAGAGTGCTCTAGACTCCTCGATGGAGGTTTTATTTGCTGTATCGGGAGCCCAGGCTTAGGGGTTGAAATTAAATGACTAGAAGTCAGTCATCTTTGTGAATAACAGACTGAACTAGAATTCATCACTGAATCAAAGCCTCACTGTAACAAAATGGCTTTTCACAATAGAAAATTGCAAATTATGGGCAGATGCTCACCAGTGCAAAAGAATCATCACAAACTGCAAACAGAAACTTGGAAAAACAAAGCATGCAGGAAATCCAGAAAGAACAGTGATGGGGTCAACGTGACAGAGGAAAAGAGCTCAGATTGAAAGATACTCTCTACTGGGAAAAGTCTGAAGAAATACAGGAAAAATATTTCCACAAGTTTTCTGGCAAAGAAATCCTTCATTAGGAAGCAGGGAAATAAAAATGCTCCTGGGAGAACTGCAGAGAGAGGTGTTTGATGGCTCATGGCTACCTGCCATCTGATTAGCAGTGAGTGCTCCTACCATAGAGGCAGCAGGTATGAAAATGCACTGATACACTGAAATTCTGTCCTGGGAAAGCATGTGACAATACTTTTAATTGATACCAGCAATGCTAGCACCTCCCAAAATGTCAATAAAATTTGTTACAGATTTATTCAGTTGATGATTTTTGTTTCATACTAGAAAAAGGAGTGCCGTCTCAAACTAATTACGTTGCCATACCAAAATCCATGTTCATTTAAATAGCAGACTAAATGCAAACAGATGCTGTCTTGATTTCACATTTAAAGTCCAAGACAATGGTTCCCAAAGCAGGGTCCCAAGCTATGTAGGGCTTGTTGCAGGGCTCTGCAAAACTGAAATCTCATTTTACAGTGCCGAAAAAAGCATCTTTGGGGAATAAAGGCAATAAATTGCAGCTACCCTTCCTACACCCAAGAACTTTGACCTTTTTTGGAAGAGAAATGGAAGGAGGGTAGTAGCAGGACCCAATAAGAGGCTGCAGCTATTTTGCATAAAATTGCTATTTAGCAGTGAATGAAGTTTTTGTAGTGGTCTTTACCATATCCTCATTTTACTCATCACGTTATCTCTGATTATGAAATTACAGAAGGTTTTTGCTGCTGTTAATGCTTCTCTGTTTTTTAAAATGAAAACCATTACTGACTGTAGCCTCCCCTGTCAGAGTCACCCTGGACACAGCCAAGGCGTAGGTGGGGAGAAGCAGCTGCTGCCAGGCTCATACACCAAAGCTCAAACAGAGACCCAGAACTTCGTTCCAGTTCTTCCAAAATCTTGGTGTGTCCCTCTTTTGCCTTAATTCCTTTCCAGCAAGTACGGGTGTAACCAGTGACAACTTGCTATTCCTGTGCATGTGTGTTTTGCTGCTACAGAAGTGTCCTTTGAAGGTGTATCTTTGCACCCCTCAAGAACAGGCCCTCAAATAACTCACTGTAACACATTTCATAAGTGTCCTCTGCAGGGTAATGTGTCAGTATCATTCAGGAGGTTTGTTTCAGTGATGCAGCTAATGCTTTTATCGCAGCTGCACCATTCTTAAAACTAATAAACTAATGCTTGTAATTCTGGTTTTGACAATCCTCATGACACAGAGAGCAAAAATTGTATACAGATTTAATTCCATCCTCCAGAGAAGCTGAGCCAGATCCAAGGGCGAGTCAAGAGATACCTAGAAGTTAGAGGAGGGAAGAGGCTTTCCCATATCCAACATGCAGCAATCCTACCACTTCTCCTCACACCTCCTTGCTTCTTGGAGCTCCGTCCTCTGCCCTCACAGCTGAGGTTTTCCCATCTCTATCAGCCTGAAATTCAGCATCCAGGGCACCACCCTGGCACAAGGAAGCAAAGAGGGACAAAACAGCCCAGTCCAAGGAGAGACTGGTGACAAATACACGTGAATTTATGCTAGTTCTGTGGTGACAGAAGGCAGCTGTGAGGGCCTGAGAACGCTGTGCTGGAGCAGGCTCCTGGCAGGACCTGTGGACCCATGGAGAGAGGAGCCCACACTGCAGCAGGCTCCTGGCAGGACCTGTGGACCATGGAGGGAGGAGCCCACACTGCAGCAGGCTCCTGGCAGGACCTGTGGACCATGGAGGGAGGAGCCCATGCTGGAGCAGGTTTGCTGGCAGGACTCGTCACCCCGTGGGGGACCCACGCTGGAGCAGTTGGTGAAGAACTGCAGCCTGTGGGAAGGATTCATGTCAGCTTGGTGGGGGACTGACTCCCCTTGGAGGGAGCCCACGCTGGAGCAGAGGAAGAGTGTGAGGAGTCCTCCCGCTGAGGAGGAAGCAGCAGCAGAAACAACATGCGATGCATTGACTGTGACCCCCATTCCCAATGTCCCTGCCCTACTGTCAGTGGGGGGTGGAGAATCAGGAATAAAGATAAGCCTGGGAAGAAGGGAGGGTTGTGTTTTAAGATTTAACGTCTAATTTTCCTACTCCAACTTGATTGGTAATAAATCAGACTAATTTCCCCAACCAGAGTCTGTTTTGTCCGGGATGGTACCTGGTGAGTGATCTCTCATGGTCCTAGTCTCAACCCGCAATCATTTCAGTGCATTTTCTCTCCCCTGCCCAGCTGAGGAGGGAAGTGATAGAACAGCCTTGGTGGGCTCCTGGCATTTAGCCAGGGTCAACCCACCACACTGCTTCATTAAAAAAACAATAAAATGAAAATTTGTTACAGTGAAAAAGAAGAGCATTCATCTAAACATAAAAGACTAATAGGAGAATATTTCTGTAATATTACAGTAGTTTTACTGTGTTAATATACTTAATTAAAAATAAGGATCACTGACTGGCAAAAGGTGAAAAGTAGTAGTAAATATATGACCCAAAAATTCAAATTACAAATAAAGAAGTGGTTAGTGATACTTCTAAAAATACTTATGCATTGCCTGAATTAGAATAGAAATTATAGAATCATAGAATGGTGTGGGTTGGAAGGGACCTTTAAAGATCATCTGGTCCAACTCCAAGAGCAGAATGGACACAAAAAAGGACCTCTGAAAGACAGTGAAATGCAAGATATATGACCCTCTGAAAAGATCATAGTAGGAGCAGAGAGTGGTGGATTTTGATGCACAGAACTGCAACATCCTGAGGATGAACAGTGGAGAAGAGGAAGAAGGTCTCATTGTAATTAAAATTAATATCATAACCTCAGCTGTCCCAGTTCTGAGATAGATTAGAATCAGGATTCCTATTGTAAATTAATCTCTCAAGAGAGGGCACAGGGGACAGTAGAGGAAAAAGGTGCTTTTCCTAAAATAAAGAGCTATCCTGGAACCAGCCCATGTTGGTTAGAGAGAAAAGACAGCCAGGTGAAGCCATCTGACTGACGGATATGTGCGTGGCTCGGAGGAGACACACACAGCTCTGGGGGCATCTCAAACATGAGGGACCAACTGAATGCACAGAAGACCAGACTACCCCCCTTTACCCAGCTGCACAAGCACATCTGTGTTGATTTGCTATTATTACATGGAAGTTTGCTGTGCTGTTACACACATGCCAAGAGTGTTGCAAACATTTAGTGCTTGAAGCCATGAATTTACCTCGTGCATGCACTGAAATGCAACAGGAAAGAGCATGGCTCCATTTAACTGAGAAAAAAAACATTTAACTGAGAAAAAAAAATTGCTCTTAACAGAANTGCTGTCTTCTTTTGCCTTTCTACAAAACTGAGAAAAAAAAAATTGCTCTTAACAGAAATACATTGTCAGAGTTTGGAAGCAGATGTCAGAGAAAGCAATTCAACTCTTCAAGGGAGCAAAAGCCAACTAGTGCGAAGTGAAGGAAGAAGCAGCCACAAACACCTAAAAATAGAAAGTCCAGTAGGAAGTTCCCCTATAGAGATTTAATCTGCTATTGTACTCAGATCCTGGCATTACGAGTTAAAATCTACAAGAACCTATCATTTTTAATACATCATCTCCTTCCTACTGTTCTTTAAAGCAAAGAAGCTGATTAAACATCCTGCCACACTCCGGTAACCTTAACAGCACATTTCTTCATCTTGCACTGAAAAAGGTCAGTCACTTGTTAAATTGCTCTTCTTTGTGTGAGCTTACACTCAGCACAGGACTAAGTCAATAAGGGCTGTACTTCTGATCTTTTCAACAAATCAAGCACTAAAAAGTTGGATATGTCATCTTATTTCAGAGAGATGTTAAAAATTCAAGTATTTCTCACTCTTTTAAAAAGTTTGACTTTTACATTTGCTTAGTGAAGATCCAGATTAACTAGTGTGGTATATTTTACTAGAATATGAATATCTCCCAAAGCACTAAAAAAGCAAACACCTTTACCCTTATTTTATAAAGCAGTAATGATCTTAAAGGCTATAGCTTTATCGTTCCCTAAAATGTAAGTACAAAATTCAGAAGAAAGTTTTAGGGCTTTTAATGAAAAGAATAAAACCAAAAGTACAAATGTGAAATTATTAGACATTAGCATATATTAGCATTTATTTTAGAGAAGTAGTATCACTCTATACACACTTCTCTGAACAGTTGAACTACTGACTAAAAAGAGGTCATTTCTGTACAGCTGCCAAAATCCTGTTTGTCAAAAAGTGTAATTATTCTGGAGAATACAGTGGTGGGATGTGGGAACAGCAATTTTTTAGGTTCTTGCTGTTGCCTGAAAATTCTTTTAAGGTTTTCGTGCCTTTGGGTACCTGTTGAAGTTGGCAGGAACACATGTCTGTTTTTTAAAGGCACAAGGTTGGAGGTTCTGCTGGATAATACTTTTCACGTGGGACACCAAGGCATGGGTTCCAAAGCGTACTTATAATCACCTCCCTCTCACCTGCATGAAAATAAAAACATGTAAATGACTTCTCTAGATTTTCATGGCAGCACAAGGTGTCAAAAAAATAGAGGGGGATTGTGGGAGGACTTTCCCAAATGTTTTCCTCCGCAGAGAAACTGGCTGGCTATTACAGTTCCACCCTTTCAGTACAGGAGATGTTTTGAGTGGTTAAGGTCTTCGTTCTTTGCACAGCAGAAATGCTACAATTCCGGCAAGGGAAAAGAATGATGGACCAAACAGCTTTCCAATATGCATGGTTAAGTATGAAAACCGGAGGTTTTTGAGTTGGAAACCAGCAAATCTGTGCGTGTGATTCCACACCACTGCCTTTTGGGACAAGGTAGTTGGACTGGACAGAGGAATTTGCCTTCCACTTGTGGGCTCCTAAACAAAAGCAAAATGCCAGAAGGTCAGAGCACCACTAAGTCCAGGAGTGTGGGCTGGGGAGCTCCAGCATCCCCTGACACCCTTTCTCCCTGTTAGCCCAGAAGGGCTGCTCCTGTGCCCCAGCTCAGGGACTGTGAGGCATTCTGCTCTCCAGAAAGCCAGGAGGTGTTCCACAGATGAAGCTCTGGCATGTTTTGTAATACTGCTGGGTCACCAAATACAACCTGCACTGTAATAGTGGTTAGCAGACATCCACACTCTGGGTTTTACAGGATCTGTCAAATGAAAATGAAAGGCAGTACTGACCTTCACCTCAACTCCCTTGGTTTTTTGTACATTAACTACAGCAACCTGGATGAGTAAATGGATACACTCCATGCCACCCTGAAGTACATCAGCTGTGCTCTCTTACCTGCATTAAGAGTGTATCCAAAATCTTTAAACTCTGCTCCCCTTCCCTTCTCTCTGGGCTTTAAAGCAGTAATAGGTACTATGTTTTGATGCCACCATTAGTTTGTTCCCTTGGTATATGTGAGTGAAAAAAGGACAGGCAATTATTTACAGCTATCCACAGTTAATAGTGCACACAGAACTCCTGATGGCAGAGGAAGCACAAACCCCTTCCTCACAGGATAAAAAGACAATATATGACAATCTGAATACACAATGTACTTATTGCTCTTAGTATTTGCACCTGGTAACCTTTGAATCTAATAATACAACCTTCATATTCTATATTACAGTGTTAATATAGAATTTCTTTAATATGCAATCAAAAGAAACCAATTCGGTATTGTGAAACAACTGTCCAAGATACTTCTGGAGCATCAATTCCCTTACTGTTTCTGGAAAAGATGCACAGAACCACAGAACTCCTTGTGCTCTCCTCACTGCAAACACACACACATACCCACACACGGCCCAGAGTCACTGGGCACTCTCGCACCAAGCACGAGAGGTGACAGCACCTCTATCAGCTCCCTCACAGAATGAGAACGTTTGGTGATAGCCCGTTCTACAAGAGCCCACCAGGAAATGAAGCAACCTAAATGTGTAAGAGAGGAGCAAATGAAAGGTTGCTTTCTTGCAGCCACAGCTGCTGGGAAGGCAAGGAGCCACCTGCACCAGAAGGACCAACCTACCCCACACAGCTCCCACCAGTACCATGATGCTTTTCTGCAGTGGAGGAGTTTCAACATGTAAAAGAAATTCGATTTATTTGATTTTAATTCTGGGCTCCCAAGATATAAGCCACAGCTTCATGAACTTTAACCTGGTATGAGGTGGTAATGTGGCTGCAAGAAGACATCCCTTCTTCCCTCAGCTGCTCACTTCCAGTCCCTGCCCCCACAAACCTCTGCACAGCCACACACTGAACCGTGACAGCTCAGGGAACTGCTGAAACTAAACTTAAAAAAAATCTCATTTTTTCTTTCTCTGGGTTGGTGGTTTCACTTCAAGGCATAACTCACACTGAGACTCTATTAGAAAGGAGGAAATGATTAACTGTAAATTTGGTTAAATACTAAAAGAGTGAAATGGTAAAAATATTATTCCATACACTTTATTGGAAAACTAACCACAATTTCCCCCATCAATTCCAATCTGTAACAATCTGAATACCTTTTTATGCTTTAAAGATAATTTAAATTTTCTTTGATACTGCGCCTGTTGGGGACACTTTGTAGGTGTGCTGAACATAAGGCACAGAAGATAATTACTTTGCTCTACTTGGCAGAGGTAGCCTATAGGTATGCTGGTCTCACTACATCCAATCGAGATTAGATGTAATCTCAAAAGCAAAGTGGTCTTGAACATGTCCAAGTCTGAGTCAGAGCTCTTACCGACCCCCCCCAAAAAAAAAATGCAACCACTTCTGGTGCACCATATGGCAGCAATCCCGTGTCAGCAGCACTGTACAATAGTTTTCCAGAAGAAGAATGAAGAGCAAGTTCTCTGCTTGAAACTGAAGAGAGATTTATCCCACAAAAGTATGCAGCACATCATTACCCTAACCGGAACAAAGGCAGGACATCGGTATTCAAGTGTCATGGGAACTTTAACAGCGAAGGGTCACGGATTTGATCTGATGTCCAAGTGAAATGCCAGTTATAGTTTGCACAGCGCCATCAGACAGACAATACAGTTTTGCTGA
Organism: Daphoenositta chrysoptera; assembly: GCA_013397915.1. NCBI lineage: Eukaryota > Metazoa > Chordata > Aves > Passeriformes > Daphoenositta > Daphoenositta chrysoptera. The sequence goes on from VZRO01004347.1 coordinate 270,765, forward strand.
GAAACTATTAATTTAATGTTATGGAAGCAAAATATTATGCTATGAAGTTCCATTATACTTGGAGCCTTTGACCCTGGTTTATCCTGGAGTTCAAGCCCTGATAATCTATGTGCTTGAAGCTTCTTGGTGGATAATGGAAAATTCTGCTCCATTTCCTCTGGGACTTCACGCTCATTAGTCACGGCATACCAATTAAAAGCTTTGTTAGAAAACCAGAGGAATGTGACACAGCACATGTACAAACCAGGAAGCTTCATTCACATATAACATGGATGAATGGCTCTGTATGGAAAGCCAAGCATCGCATTAGCAGGTCGTGTGCATCAGCCTGCGAGATCAACAAAAGACATGCAAGAATTTTTAAGTCAGCACTCTCAGTAAGCAGCGAATTTTGATTTTGAACAATGAGAGTTACAGTATTTTTCACAGCCCACACCTTCCTTCTAACCAAAGGTATAATATTTTAAAAGTTATGTTTTCTTACTTTGCTAGTTTGGCAATTACCTAGCAGGAAATCACTAAACATCATCAGTTACCAACCAGATTATTTTCCTAACCATCAGAGGTGAATCTGGGGTTAGTGCCCCGGCAAGCTACTTATGACTAGAATAACAACCATTTTCAAAAGGGATTATTGCCACTATGAACCACTGTCAAGTATCTGTAACAGCAATTCTCAATTAAGGACAGAATAGTACTCAGCGTCTGTGCTCTGATCATGCAGTTAATTAATGACTCCGCCTCAATCAAAACAAAAGTGGGATTTAACATGCAGATTGATTTTTGCAACAGTTTTTGTTACCATTCTGTCCTCAATCATTTATTACAGTACTTTAAAAATAATGGACAGCTATAGTGGTAAAAAATTCAATTAGATACATTTTATTAACCCTTAAGGCTATTCCAACATTTTCCTCACAGTGAATGAGCTGCTCCCAGGAGGTTTTAGGGTTAACATCCTCCACTGATATAAACCCAGCAGAGTAAATAGTTTTACCTTTCAACTTCTATTTTTATTTCTACGTTTCAAATGCAGCGTAATAGTGATGTTTAGCATATTTCTTATATTATAGACAGAATACTTTGTAAAATATTGCATCTGTGGCAGGGATGATCACATTAGAGTTCATTCCTCCTCCAGCACACTGGGAATCACTGTTCTCCTGCCCTTTTTCTTACCAGCACATCCTTACATCCTTTATCCTTGGTGACAGCAGCTCAGCAGATGGGGCCAAAAGCCAAGGTAGTGACCACATTCCCAGCACCTCTGCAGCTCCCACTCTGCCCTGGGGATCTGGGTCCTGGCAAAGGACAGGGACAGTTCTTGCCCCATCTGACCAGCACAGTGCCAGGAGGTGCCCAGGGGGAAGGAGGCAAGAAGTGATCTTGTTCTTTCTCACCTTAGCATCACCGAAGATTGTAGGCTATGCTCATTGGTTCCAAGCACAGCAAGAAGCCAAACTTCACTCTTAAAAGCTCCTTCTTACAGTAATCTTAACTGAGTATCCTTTCTTTTTACCTACAAGGAATTGTGTCTAAATTTGGGAGCACTTAAACTAAATAATTGTTGGTATTGTATGAAGAAAATGTCTACTTGAGAAAAAAAAACAACCATAGTTTACAAATGCCCACTGTCAGGAGTGGTGGCACTGTGCTGCCTCGCTGACGGAAGGGGCTCAGCTGGGCTCGGGAGACTCCTTGGGGTCGGGCTCAAACTGTGTCCATCAGTGCAGAGCACGCCCCACAGCACTGCAGCCTTCCCACCTGCACTGTGCTACACCTGACAGGCGCCCAGGAGAATCTCACGATGACTTGACAAGGGGATGGCATCTCCTTCCTCCCCAGGTGTCAGAGGAAAGGCGGGAGCAAGGCCGATGATGACTCAAAGAGAAGCTACGAAGGCAAACGGAGTTAACAGAATGGGTCCTTCTCCTCCCCCAGAGCCTCCCAGCCACAACTGAGACTTTCTCTTAGAAAGGCTGTGGTTTTCCTCTCATTTAGATCTGGTGTGAAGCTGCTCAATGGTGTATGTAGTGAAGGTAGAAATACAGCATGACAAATGAAATGACAAATAGCCGGCTTCTTTGTATGAATTCAAAGAACAGGATTAAAGCTGCTCAGAACACCTATTTTTTTCTTTCAGTTTTCACAGAGCTTTTATTAAAAATCTATAACCTGTTAGGAAGATGTGAGATAGAGATAGAGTAGAAGCTCTGTGGTATTTTGAACCTAAAGAGCTAAGATGTCCTTGGGTTTAGCACAGCCATGCATCCACATCCCCACTAAAATCCAAAATAAATTTTGACCTCTTCATTTGCTTTTTGGATTTTGAGCATTTAAGTTACAAGCAGGTAATATTTCCACCATTTTAATTTTGTAACTCTAATTCTGAGATTTTTTTTTCTTTTCCTGGAATCAGAGGTTTGAATTTACATTTAGGATTCCAGGAGCTGGAACACCAAGAAAATCTAAAGCTGGAAAAAGCCATGAGACTTTTTTTATCTCAATGTCAAAGGCTGCCTACTTCAAACTATATATTTATAGGTTCACAGTCATAACTAAATAAATTAATAAGAAAGTAATTTTTTAAAAAATCCTTCCCCAATCATCTCTTATTTTAGATCAGTCTGATGACTGCTAACACACCATACTAAAATTAAGTAGTTTTAGGAAGGTAATTTTTTCTTAATGTTCACCAGGGCAGCTCATAGTCTCTCACTAGAGCAAAGTATCTACTCTTTTATTACTCTAATTTTTCATGTTGCCTTTGTATTTGATTGATACAGCTGCAAGTAGAAGTTAGACTATTATCTTGAGAGAGTTATACTCTCATTCAGTGACACATTAAACATAGTCTCTTTTAAATGGAATTTTATTTTAGTGTAAGTGAAAATAATTGAAAAACTACCAGTATGTGCCTATTACTCTAATCACCTACTTAAACAAATTGTGGAAATAAATTACTCATGAATGAGTGGAACAGAACTTCAGGATAAAATATTTTGGTTCAGATGCCTGCTTACAGCCCATACCATAAAAGTTACTTAAAAAAACCCAAAATACATGTATATAGACAGATTGAAGTAATTTATCCATTTTCATCCTGAGAAAGGTGAAAATAAGTTTTATTATAAAAACACAACTAAACTATGAATCAGTAAAACAATCCTTTCCTGTACAGGGGAAGTATTTCACATTTTATTTACAGTAGTAGAAGTGCAAAGAAAATGTACTTACTCATAATTTTCTTGTTAAAATAATCCAGAGTTTCCAGTTAGCAAACAAATACAAAGCACTTAAGAGTTATTTTGTGAGATTTTTTTCCTTGGGGGATTTGTGAAATCTTTTGATATTTTTCATTCTTCTACATTTCTCAACATACCCCATTCTAGCTTTAACAAAAAAAACCAAAAACTTTTATTAAAAATACATTATCTTTCTAATGGATAAAAATTTAGGGCAGCAGAATCACCCTGAGCCCTTGAACGGGTCCCTTGCACTCCCAGTGACATTTATCGCCACTTTGCTCACATATGACACAGCAGTGTGAGGACATCTGAAGGAAAAGGAAAGGAGCTCTGAAGCTGTGTGTGCTAAAGGATTTCCTGCTCACTGCTCCCTGCTGAGGCACAGATTCCAGGGGCGAGGCACTGACTCCAGTTGATCAGGGTGTCCATTTGCAGGCACCCAGAGCACGAGGGGGGCACGCACACCCAGCGATGGAGGGACGTGCTCGCTGCCTTGCCAGGCCATCCCCAGTCCCAGGCAATGCTCACCCTCAATGCCAAAGGATCATTTTCTGCCTTCTAAGTTTTCACGTTCAGAAAGTTGTCATTTTTTCAATCACATTTCAGTTTACAGAAACACATAAAGCTACCTGTGGTGCACCTAGAGTCTGTGCTTAGCTGTTTCTCTTCTTTCCTGTCCGCAGACATCCGTCCTTCCCCTCCATCCTTATCTAAGATAAGCAGCTTCAGTTTATACACTCAGTACCTTGCAAAAGCATAGTCTGGAAAATTAATTCTTGAAAGGATCAATATTTTTTTCCCTCACATCACAAATATGTTTCTGCTTCTGTAGACAACATGTTCCACTTTGCAGGCAGAAGGGGCACCGCCTGCTCTGGCAGGAGCTTTCCTCTTCTGTACAAAAGGAAAACTGCACACAGCCCAGTGCAGGAATAACTCTAATCACCAAAGTAACATGGTCTGTCATATTGATACAGCTGAAATCTCAGAAAATAAATAAAGCAATTTCTCTTAAAGAAAAAAAGAAAGAAAGAAAGAAAGAAAAGAAAGAAAGAAAGAAAGAAAAAAGAAAGAAAGAAAACAAAAAAAGGGCCTTCTGCAGGCATTGTGATATGCTATGGGAGATTCCTTTCCATTCTCTCATTTTTGCAATACCAACCTGGCCATTTGAAAATAAAGGAAGTTTCTACCATTCATTTTGACTCATTTTTAAAAGCACGTTTTGCATTTTTGCACAAGTTGAAATTACATGCAAAGGCCTGTCCTTCAAATGCAGTTAAACAAATCAGGATGAAAAACCTCTCCTTGCCTGCCTTTGATTTCATGGTGCAGTGCAATGGAAATCTTTCCAAAGAGGCTCTGTGTCCTGAAGGTGCTCCTTTCACACTATCCCACAGAAGCATCCTATGAGTGCAATATCAGTAATTTTCCCCTTGAGGAGTCAGATAAATCCCTTCCGCCCTAAATTTGTCAAAGGTTTCCTCCCTACCCTCAGCCTCGTGTGTCACACATCGACCCCCCTGCGTCTTGATTGCCCGGTCCAGGGGCATGAACAAAATCCATTCGGCCACTTGGATCACTTTGAAGAGCAACCAGCTTTGTATTGTGCAATGGCAGGGAAAAATGGGCAAACCTTCCCACCCCTTATTTTAAGAAAGATGTGGTCTTCTGACCTTCACAACTCTCACAGAAATGACACCGACTGTGTTATTTCTACAGCCTTGGACATAGCCATCAAAGGAGCTTTAAATTTTCATCCTCAGGGCCACATTCATTCACTCTCACTTCATCCAACCACAGACAGTGGTCCATATTACAAAATTAATACAAGAAAATACATGCATAGAGAAGAGGAGAAACATTATAAACAAAAGCCAAACCCAATGAGGCAGCAAAGGGAAATAACAGCTTGTTACAATGGGGAGAATAAGAGGTGAGAAAGCTGAGGGAGGGCAAAGGCAAGTAAGATGAAATAAAGCTAAGGGAAAGAAAAACATGACAACAATGAATAGAAATAACATTTTTAATCTTGACTACAAGACAAATTTTGACAGTCTGTGTCACACGTGCAACCACAAATTGCATTATAGAAACCTATTTTCGTGGGGGATGGTGAGCTGGACACTCCACTGACACCATATATTCTACTCTTGAAGCTCAGGTTTTAAGGGGCTAAGACTATTTAATTCATATATAGGAAGAAGGCAAAGTGGGAAAACTGTATATCCAGATATAAAAGACAAGAACTGACTTTGCTTATGTTGATGAACATATTACCTAAAGAAAAGTTATGTAACTTCATCATTGCTCAAATAAACAAGCAAGTAGCAAAGCTGGGTATTACAGCTTGCTGAGGGAGAATTGCCTCTATTTATAAATTTCAAAAAGGAAATGTAAGTTTTTAGATGTCCTTTCTCCATTGCTTTAGGGGGCTTTTAAAACAGAAAATAGAACATTAAACTTGGACTGTCCCACTTTCAAAGTTGGAGCTATGCAGTCCATCTCCCCATACTGACTACTCTCCCAAGTAAGAATTTGCAATCTCTCTCAGTAACTGAAGCAAAGAGAAGAAGATTTTAGCTTTGATAATGATTGGTGAATTTCAAATAGTTTGGATAAGCAAACCCCAAAAGTTCAAAATGAATATTCAGATTTTGTTACACAGCATGGTCTGCAAATTGAGGATAGAAATCTCAGATGATAGCTATCTTACATCTCCTCCAAGATCCCCCACATGCCCTAGTTATGTATAAGCAGGAAATAACACAGAAACAACCAATATATTTAGTTATGAAATGCAGAGTTATTCTGAACATTCTAAACAATAATATTGAGGGAAAAGATTCACTGAGAAATCACAAACTTGCAGTTGGGTTCTCTTCATATTGGGCCCATCCCTATTCCACCTTCATTCCTTAACCAGTGTATTGTCTGTAATTCCTGGAACAGGCAGAGTCCCACCTGTGGCAGGTCCTGCTGGTGGCTCATCACTGCCTGGCAGAGAAATCCCCCCTCATGCTCACACCCACTTTGGCCTTGCCAAAAGACTGGGAAGAGTGCAAATCCAGGACAATGCCAGATCCCGTTCTGCATCCCTGCAGGGCTCAAGCACTTGCCATGCACAGGTCACTCCTGCCCTGCCTGGCAGTGCCCAGCTCAGCAGGAATGCCACCGCTCACGGGCAGCGGGGCCAAGCTGGCAGGACCCCACACCAGATTTCCATCTCAGCTACACCATCATAACTGAGCTGGAAGCAATGCAATTGCATTGACGGAGCCAAAATTCCAAAAGCCCCTGTGTGTGAAGCAGGACTACCCATTTGCAGAGGGAATTCCAGGATAGCAGCAGCACAGCAGAGCTCATGGCTGGCTCCTGCCCTGTGGCAGCTGTCACAAATGCCACCCTCCAGCAGGAATCCTCCCGCCTCTCTAAAACACTGTCTCTTCTAAACAAGACTGCAGGCAACTGCCTAATATGTTCCTGGGACTCATTTATTCACCAAACTCTCCAAGTCTGTGTAAATGATCATCATTTACTTGAAACGAATTGGAAAAAATAACAAACAAGCAGAACATTTAACCCAATGCTCTAGTTCCAGGAACACATCACTGTATTGTTATCTTTGCCCTTACAAAGCTTCCACCATGCATCACCTACAAGGACAAACATTTTGGTGGAGGGAGAAAGTTCACAGCATGCCATCAAAGTCAGAGATTTGTTTTTGCTCACATTATGACTTGCACATTTCACAAAATCAACAAACAATTTACGCTATTTCAGATATGGATCTTTTCCATCTCAATGGGACTTAATTCCTTCAAGCTGAAAAGGGAAGCCCAAAAAACCCGGAATAACTGAAGTGACATTATAGGAAACATAGCCTGAGGCTGCCAATATCTTTCTGTGCCAGTGTAGGAAAGACTGCATTACTGAGCTACACCAAACGCCATTTCCAGCAGAAACCTTTCCTTCTTCTTTGCTGCTGTGACGAGGATTACATTACACAGCACTGCACTAAGCCCATTTATACAATTCTCCTTTTTTAATCAGGCTATAAAAATAATCAGCTCAACTTCTCACACTAATCATAGAAATATTAATACAAGACACTAAGTACTCTTTTGCTGTGAGATTTTCTTCTCTATGCTAAATATGAGAGTCATAAAGTTTATGCTGCCCATAAGTTGCAAGAAATTGTGTTTTACTGCAGAAAGGTAACATCAAAAATAATTACTGTTATAAATATACAGCAAAATACAGTCACACTTGGCATATATGAAGGTCTTATGTGAAAAACTTAGCAAAATGCCAGCTGCAGTATGGTTTTCCTTTTTTTTTCCCCAAATGTACAGTGTAAAAATCACTTTTATTAAAAGAAAGTAGAAAAAATGTTTAAAATAAAAAATGTTTAGAAATATAGGTAGGTTTTCATTTAACAAAACTATCCACACAGTAAAAAGGGGCCAAATTAGTCTACGTCTCCCCAAACAAATAAAATTCTGTTAAAAAACTATTGTGGTGTGTAGTTTTTGGAGATATCAGTATTATATGGGGGTTTCCTCCCTTCTGAATCAAAATCACATGAGTTTCATAATTTACAAGTATATCACCATGCTACCTTTACCAGTATTATTTTAAACAGTCTTCCCTCCCCATCTTTCCAGTGTCTCCTTTCATTAGGAAGAGAAATCCATCTTATTACCAAATCCCTTCCCTGTAGGCACCACATGGCACTACATTATACACATTTTTTCATGAATCAACACATTTTCATCTAAAAATTAGTCAGGCGCCTTGTCCCATTGTGCTTCATATTTGAAAGCTGCCTACATTTCCACCCCACAGATTCTCAAGATCAGTGTGTAATTATTCCTTTTTGTGCTAGAACTATCTTTTATGTACAAATCCTCCTATGTGCGAGACAGCAATTGTATTTCCTCTCAATTTTCTTTTACAGAGTCAGACAAATCAAGGATTTTAATCTCCCCATATAAAATCATCTCTCCCTTCCCCAAGGCATTTTAGAAACCTGCCTAAGCTCCTAAAACAGTTTGAATTTACTTTCCTTTAAGTAAACGATCACACTGGCACAGATTTTTGTGTGTTATACTTTACACATACCTGATACCAAACAGCACTAAGGCTTCCTTGCATGGGAAACATACTTCCTTATACTGTCAGATGATCCATGCTAGAATCAAATCTGTCCACTTTCCACAAAAGTCTCATTTTGAGGCCTCAGTTATCTTGTGATTAGCGCTCCCACGCCTGTCCAGTCTCCCCCTGATACAAGCTCCCAAGTGCACGACCCTCCAATTCTGACAGAATTCTTTCATCCCCCTTGCATTGTTTTCCAACTCATAGGCTCATCCCATTCCTTCTGAATGAAATTCCAGTCTTCAGCATAATCCTTCTGGTAACTTGTGTCACCAAGACTTTTTTCCCAGTATTGTTGCTTTTGTGGTACAGTCGGTAATGGAAACATTTCCTAAGACTGATCCCAGAGTAAGGTCCTTGGGAAATCCTTTGGTGACCTCCAACCCATCCTCTAGCTCCAGTTTTGCTTCTAGTTAATTTTTCCATTTTCTTTTCTCTCCTACAACTCATTCATAATTCCTATGTTAACAAATCTCTACACAGCAGATGACAAACACAGTATTTCACTGAAGCCCATGTGGACATATCATTACTTCTTTTGTTTAGAGAATTAGCATAGCTATTTTTTCAACTAAAGGTATCAACTTAATCAGGCATGACCTCCTTGTGGAAATCCTACATTGTGTCTTCATTCACTTATCATGTTTTGTGTCATTTGCTTATTCTTTCCTTAATTTTTTTTTAAGAAGATTTTACATACTATTGAGATTACAGTAATGCTCTTTAACAGAGTCATTATTTTTTCCAATATAAGTACTACTTTTCGTTTATTTCCCCAGGTAATACCAACTGATGTGATATATTTATTAAAAGTACTTGCTTTTGGAATTGAAATATTATGCAAGTTCTAGAATGTGGATTATATGGTCTCTTCTGATTGAAACAATTACATAATTTAAGTTTTGCTTCCCCCTGGAGGTAAGAATTTACATTTCTGCATAATCATTCGTATTAGATGCCCGGCATTTGTCCTGGCTTCTATAGAATCATTAAAATATGGAGAGTACTACCTTTTACATCTAAAACCCATCCATCTATATCACCACTAATGTCAAAATTCTCTTTTTTTTTTTCACTGACTGCATTTCCATTCTTCTTAACTTTTTGCAATTTTTAGTTTTAGAAAAATAGTTACATCTTTGTTAAGCGGATTCTTAAGACATTTACAATTCATTCTCATGTTTTCTGATTTTTATGGTACAGTTCTCTGTATAGGCCAATCCTCTTTCCATTACTTTCAGACTCCTTGCTTATGCTTAATACTATTTTTAGCATGATTATTTATACAATGAAATATGGGAAACTGTTTTACAATGTCTCTCAATTATATATTTTATTAGTTCTAGAAGTTTTTTTGAACCTTGGGCTAAGGATGACATTCATGCCTGCCTTATATAGTAGTCCCTGCACTTTTTATTCCAGATTAGTTAACTGCTGCCTGCAACTTCTCAAATATTTGTCCACTGGAAACCTTACAGACCTATGTCGGTTTCGGAGTCATTCTCTCCCTGTCCTTATTCCCACCCACCTTTGGATTACTATAGCACTACCTCAGTTAAGCTTTTCTCTTAGGTTTTTTTTCCTTTTTTCCTTTTTTTCCCCTTTATTTCTATTTATAGGTACTATTTTCATCCCATCTTCCCTATCTCAAAGCTTTATGCCCTTAATGTGCACAGACACCCAACTGATTCCACTTGCCAATACAAGCCTTCCTGGACACATAGCCATTTTTTGGATAACACCTCTTTTCCCTTTGGCATAGACAGCTTTCATGCACCGGCCTGGATCCTTACATTGATGCAACAACACCTCCATGATTCACACTGACCTCAATCAGCCAGATGAGATGGGATTATTCCATAACTAAATCTTCACGTCAAAATTTTTACCAACAATGGAACTAGTTTTTTCTTGCTAGCTATCACCTCATAATATTGCTCCTTTTCCGCTTTTGTAGTCTCATTTTTCCAATTTTAATTTCTCTGTGCCCTCAAGGCTTCTACAGGCGTCACATGGGTCTCTCTTGCACTTTCTCCCGTGTCCCATTTCATCAATTTAAAACTATTCTCATCAATCCCACAAAATGAGGAAGCTTCATATTGTCCACCCACTGACACTCACCTTATTTTGTTACTGACATATAATAATAAAACTGCCTAAAACTTTCTTCCTTTCCAAATCCTCTCTAGGAATGATCTACTGAACAGATCTACCAGAGACCATCTGAGCTCTCACCTGTGTCATTCTCCATCTTTTTATGGTCCTTGTTGATCCACTCCAACAGGAGTCTCACAGTCATTCTTCACTCAATACAGCATTTGTGAGAACTTTTTCCATTCCTCTCCTGTTTCTTTTCAGATTCAAGTATCTCATGCCCTTACATGCAGCAAACCTTTTACTCTCCAGATCCCCTTTGGTGTCCCCATCTGGTCTCTGCAGGTAATCAATAATGATCCCAATCTAAACTGAACATGTGCTTTAATTTTTATTAGATATCCATCTGACGTGCAGGAACTCACTTGGATGCCTGTGCTCATAGGTTGTTTTTTTTTATTTCCTTTTGTAATTTAATGCACCTAAAATGCTGACAACAGGAGAGAACAACACTGAATAATTTTAAAACAATGGTCTATTAATATACCGTACATACTATTTTAATGCATTAAGAATACCGCCAGACAGATTCATAGCCCAGCCAGAAATTCTTAACCTCTTTACTTCTTGTTCTCATTTTAATGTCTTAGAGTCCAATTACAGTCATCTATCAGTACTGTTAAAAAGTAACCCAGATCTCAAACTACTCCTTCAGAGCAGTCTAGGCTTTACCAGATGGAATTAGCTGTATGATCCTAAAGCTTTCTGCTACCTCTTGTTTCCCCAATAATTTATAACGAGAAGACTTTCATTAAACCAGAAGAGTTGTCTTTAGATGCATTATGCTCAACTGTCCACATGCAACATTTATAAGGCATCTTGTACCATACTGAAAATACCAGAACTTCAGCACAGCAGGGAGGAACATGACTCTTCCAAATATCCATTTATTTTAAAGTCAGCATTACAACATTCACTAAAGTGAACTCAGGGAGACTGAATACCCATTTTATTTAGCTGGAGCAGTTTTTAAAAGATGAAAGGAACATTCTCCAGGATGTCTCACAGGATGCAATTCCTTTAACAAATGGCATGTCTGGATTTAATAAGTGGACACATTTCTTTATAAACTGCAGAAACAGTTTAACAGGCTTTCTTTGGAATCAAATGTGTTGGAAAGAAGGTGGAAGAAATAATAGAACCTTTTAAAGGTAATTCTTACATTACTGAATTAAGATGAAGTCTTTCATAATATACAACCATACTATTAGATTAACCTAGCTACAAATTTTAAACCTGATGTTAGAGACAGTAAATACACACTAAGCCAGAGTGTGTTATATTATTGTGACACTTGGAGCGTGCTGATATGTTGCTGGTCAATGTTATTTACTATCATTACGCACACACCTGCTCGGCAGCCACATCCAATAAAGCATCAGTGTCCTCACCGTAGCTCAGCCTTGCAGCTCATCAGTTCCTCAGATGAGACCGTGGCAAGCTGGACAGGCTGCAAATGTAACTCCCTGCTGCCCATGGGACACAGACAGAGACACGTCCTTGCCTCCCTCGGCTGCTGAAACGGGAGTGTGCAGCCATCAGAAGGAACCTGGCTGAGGAGATGTGCTCCCCAGCTCCTAGCCTGTCCAGAGGACTGCAACAGGACTAATTACACACAGCAACAGGGGGCTCAGGCTGCCTGCTAATGACAGATGAAGGTTGCCCCAGCTCTTATAGACAGATGAAGGTGAGAGCAAAAGCAGACAGATAAATAAGGAATTGCATTACTTCCACTGTACAAGAATTTTCTTAAGTCTAGGAGAAACCATAAATCTTGCTTGCTATCAAACAAAGCCTAAGAACTCTGTAGCCTGCATACTGAGTGAGTAGGTGAGTGACCATTTAAATTTGCTGGTGCAAGTCACTCTTCCTCCCCTCCTTACAGCTGGTTGTCTCACATATCAAGACACATCAAAAAACTGAAATCCATGTATCTATGAGTATTGACAGTGACTACTCAATAGAACTGCTGAATACACATCACTTTGGTTGAGGAAAATCATGTGATAATTAAAAATATTTATGGCAATGTTTAGTACCAATGCAGATAGGATGCAATTCATATTGATTGCATCATCCAAACCCATTATTTTCTTTAGTTGTTTGGGGTTTCTTGCTCTTTTGGAAATTCAGAAGAGCTCTGACAGTTTCACAGCACTTCCCTTCTGAAAAAGTGTATAAATATCTTCTGTAGCTACCAAGGGACTTAAACACGCTGCTGATTTTACAAGGCTCACTTGTGCAAAATCACATAATACAGTAAGTGGCAAGGGTGCTTGCTTTGGTTACCCCAAGCCTATATAAGTCCAGTTTCAGTGAACTAAGAAAGTAAAAGAGAAAAGCTCAGAGCTCAAACTTACTTCTTTCAATCCTTGGAAACATATAATCAGAAAATTAAAGCTGAAGTACTTGTGTTTTGAAGTTACTGAATGTTTTCTTTTGAAAATCACCAAAGACTAAAAAGGTACTTATATCAATTCTGTAGAAGTAATTTTGTGGTAATTTAAGAGAGATACAGTACTTTTATCATTCTCAACACAAGTGTTATCAGATGTTTATTCAGTTTTTCCATTGAAAATATCAGTAATGTTGTCTGCATGTATATCACCTTTCATTTAAAAAATACAGAATCCTTTATAAGGGCTTCAAGTATTTTAACCATATATCATCATGGTGAAAAGAAGACACGGATTTTGCCACGAATTCTGACTTGTTCAGAATTCTGCTTCTGAAGAAGCTCCTAACACACACCTCATCCCCTTCCTTTACAGAACCCTTAATCCTTCAAGCAGCCCCTGCCCCAAAAGGCACCCCAAGGCATGGCTGAGGGAAGGGAGTCCTGACTGTTCCATCCACACTGGTTGTCTCTGTATTTCCACATACCAAAGCACGTATTTTTTAAATAAATGTTTTGATCAGGGATCCTCTGTCCTGGCAATGAGCAGACTGCCACTCCACACTGACACAGCCCACAGGTCAGGCACTGGCTACTTCATCATGTGTCTTCATGGCAGCTGCAGCAAACATGCACAGACAATGATTCAAACTGTAAGTGCATCCATACCTGTGCTTAGTGTCCCCTAAGGAAACACACAGATGAAAATCATAAACAAATTTACTTAGAATCTTTTTAGAGGGTTAAGAAACTCTCTTCAGAAATAGTCCTGTCACAATCTACAGGATCTTTCATCTCCTATGTTAGCTTTTTTAATGATGTGAGAATATCTAGTACCATCAGCTGGCTGCATTTCCTTACTGCTGCAGAATACAATGTGCCTCCTGGAGAGATAAGGACACTTGGGCAAACTTCCTCACATATCTCTCCAGAGCAGTGTCTGACAAACTACTGAATGCCTAAGCTCATTGGCCACACATCCTATCAGCATCATTTTTAAATGGTCAGTAAATATTAGATTTGGCTTTCAAACATGAAATATGACAAGACTTCTGCTTGAGAGATGACATTTTATCAAATTATTATACGTAATAAATAGATATATGGTCCTAGGATATAAAGAGATGAGCTGTTGCATGCCATTGAGCAGCACAGAACAGCTCCAACTGTCAGGAATGTGGCTTGAGTCAATGTATTGATAAGCATTACAGAACTTTTTGAGGGAGATAAAAACCAACTGGTGTTAGGACTGTGAGCTTAAACATGCTGTGATGACGAGTGGAAATTAAGGCTGCACCTGCTATTTTCTACCAATATTTTCACAGAGGGGTTGGAAAAATCTCTATCCTGTCATCTGCAATAAGACTTGTGCTTACAGACAGAAAAGAGACTGATAACTTCTCACTCAAAATTTAACTCCTGTGTTGCTATTGAGAGGAAAACACAGAAATCATTATTTAACTGCTACTGTAGTTCACCTCCATGGATCTCCATGGGTCAGCTGTGATACAGCAATGTTCTGTACCATGCACCAGGGAAGCAGCCTGGAGCCTCACACATTTTCCTCCTAAAGCTTTTGGCTTTGCACTGGTGGAAATTTCCTTCTTTTGACAAAATATGATTTTCTGCATTTTCAGTGATTAGCTGACTAAAAAAGAAACTTAATGCAATCCATTTTTGACTTGAAAAATTACAGTTTTCATTCAAGGCTAAACAGGAATTACTAAATACAGAAGATGACTACAGGCCACCATTTTTATCTCTGGATGCATAGTTTAGATTTAGCACATGAGTAAAAGGAGAGATCAAGGCTACTGCCACTGGTATTCAGTCCTTGAAACAGGAGGATATTGCTAAATGAAGCTCCTCAATGATTTCAGGGAGTAGTTCCATGGCATCCCGGATGAGACAGCAACTCCTAACACCCCCAGAACAAGCAACAACATGAGCATCAATGTTTGAGGAGGTCATGTCAGTAAGGCACCCAAGAGGATTTCATGCATCTAGGAACACCACTGAAATCTTTCATTTACACTCTGTTAAAATAACTTGCCAGTCAAGCAGGAAGGAATTGTTTTGTCTGCTACAAACCATCCAGCTAACTAGCAGCAGCTGCCCTGATGCTCAGTATCACTGTTCCCAAATACCACCAGTTGTGAAGACAATCATTGCAGTGGGTTAATTACAATGAGTCTCTAGAACTGCATCACAATTTTCTAGCAATTTTTGTAAGAATGTGGAAAACAAACAAAATATTTTTTGTAAGTTAGGCTACTTTTTGCTATGCTTTTAATTATAATAGGACACAGTGGAATCTGAACAGAGGTATCTTTCATGGAGAAATACTGTATGGTTGATAAGCCTCTTAACTCCTCTAAAAACACAGAAGCAGATTCCTTGGCACAAGAATTGTTTGCACCTCTATTTGCTTTATATGCAGTGATACACATCAGCTTGATGATATTAAAAAAACCCAACCAAATAACATACTTCAAATCAACACTTTGTCATCAGCAAGTAAGTTCTGGTTACACTTTTTTCCTACTTAAAACTACCTCCTGAGCAGCTAATTCCAGTCTGATATTTACTCAGCAATAACTAGCACCACTGTATCTCCCAGAAACTTCCCTGGGAGCTGCAGATGGGTGACTTGTGTAGAGGTACACACATACACTTGCATAAACATTACAAAGGATGCTCTGGTGCCAGAATGACCTATTTTAACCATCATTAAACATTTACAACTTAAAGTACAAGCATGATTTAAACTGTTTGCTTGATTCTGATGGACTTCTGAGGTTGTGTAGAGATAGCTTTTCATGTTAGTAGTCTGATTTGCCCAAAAGCTGCAGCTTTGCCCCACACCAAGGCTCTTGCCCAGCTGTGGAGCACGCAAACCATTGCAGAACGCTGTGAGCTACAGAGCCCTGCAAAGGAAGAGGTCAGGTAGTTCCACTGAGGTCAAGATGGCATTCAAAGTGATACTTGGGTTATTCAAGCATGAAGAATAGGAAACATAATTACCTGAACTGCAATCAAATGGTTATATGAGAGGTAATTCAGCACAACGATAAACTCGTAAGTGCATGCACTATATAACAATGGGAAACACAGAAAGGTGGTGGACGAACCTCAGATAATTAGAGTGTGCACAGGATCAGTAGGAAAAGCAAACTGCACAGTGAGATGTGCAGACTGGAAAATGGCCAAGTGTAACATGTGAGTTTACATGGCTAGTGCATGAACTGCGTGCATGATTTTAACGTTGCCTGGAATGTCCACCATTTGAATGAGGTTATTTATCATGCATTCCAGGCTTCATTGAGAAATCTGGCCCACAAAAAAGTAACTTACAGGTCAGCATAAAATGTGTTTAAGGGAAGCTAGACTTTGGTCTCAAACTGCTGGATTAATTTTAACTCCTTTAGGTGCTATTTGATCACCTTCAAAAGTGATATGCTTAGTATTTATCCTCTGCCCTAATGAAATTGGTATTTGAGAGAGAAAGAGGTCATAATCACCTGGCACTGCAACCATACAGGTATGGGGAGAGAGGGACCATCTTCAGACAGGCAGGACACCATTGCCAGAAGATAAATCTGCAGCCTCAAAAGGAGGTAATGCACGTTCCAGGTCCTGACTGCCAGCTCAGGATCTGCAAGGTGATAGCCAAGATGCAGCCAGGCAGCAGAGCTGTCTCTGCAGCTTGCGTGCTAGCCAGGCAGTGCCTGCACCTCACACTGCAGGGTACACTTACACCTTCTCTGCCTAAACCTCTTTTCCCATGTCTTCTAACAAAAGGTCCTTAGAAAGTTTAATTTCAAACAATTAATGAAGTCTGTCTATGTCACATCTGGATGCTGCAGATGAATCTGAGTATTGGAAGACAGAAGGCTGAGGAGACATCCCCAAAGCTTTCACTGCTCAGGAAGCTACACATATGCTGAAGCTGAAGCAAGGCCCTTAGCATGTTCACTAACTCAAAGTATGAGGCTCAAGATGAATTTTATCTAGGCTAGGCCACAACCTCAACCTGTGTCAGCAGAAGATGGCCATCATAAAACGTATTTCCCAGTAATAGTACAACTTTGCCTGGTCTAAAATGTCTGGATACTAATACCCTGGATATGTTCAGCCAGCTAGCTGTGCATTGCAGATGTTTTGATTTTTCTTGTATTTGCAGCTTTGCCTTTTTTTTTTTTTTTTAAGCAGCATAACTGGTTCATGACTGGGCCCTGAATGTTTTCCCTTTCCTTAAAATGAACAGCAGGCCTGGGTGACTACTTATTGCATAAATGCCATACTGGTCAGAGGAAGGGCAAAGAAAAGATGGATCCATTACTCAATGGGAAAAGACAGTTTTTAACAAATGGTGTGGGGAAAGCAGAATTTTGAATGCCTTTCTCATATCAGACTTCAAGATAGAGAGTCAGCTGTGACCACATGTCTTTCATAATTAATACCAGCAAGAAAATCTAAAAAGAAAAGGAATGAAACCAGACAGTGTGCTGGGATCTTATGAATCTCATCCTGGGGCACTAAAAGAACTAACAGACAAAAATTTCTGTGTTCTTAATATTTACCTGAATTCACTCAGGATGGGTGAAATACCAGAAGATTTGGAAAGAGCTGATGTTGTGTCTAGACTTAAAATACTAGAAAGGATTTAGGAATTAAGATCAGCTAGAATGATTGTCTTTCTGGGTCAGGAGGAAACCCTCAATGTTAAAGTTAAAAGATGATTAATAGCAAAAATGGCTCTAGAGTTATCAGAAGCTTAAAACATTACCATGCCATTGTGCAAAAAAACTGTACTTGCACCAGGATTTATAAACATTTATCTGCAATAATTGTAACATAATCCTTCCACTGCACTCAGTGATTGGAGCACCATGTCCAGCTTTGAAAATCCCATTTCAAAGGATGATGTGAGCTGATCTGAAAATTAAAGAAAGTTCGATCCATCTCATCACTTAATTAGCAAAGAATAGCAACAGATAGAGACAGGAGTTGAATTTCAGCCTAGAAGGATACTAGAGTCCATCCACCAAAAAGGAAAAGAAACACAAGCTTATCAAGTACAAAGAATGTTAAATAACATGAGTTAAATACTATTTCTTTTTGTCATATTTCAGTGACATTCTTTCCACTTTCAGTTAAAAACCTCTCAACTGTAGAACAATTCCTGTCTTGACATCATAGGAATAAACTAAAACAGAACTCACAAGTAACTTTTTAATCTACATAGAACATCCACAACATTAAATGAATGGATAAATCTGAAAGTTATGTTTTCAATTCAAAACACTAGTTCTTGTTTTGATAAAAGGGTACACTCAAAAATCATCCATCCTATATTAATAGGGTCAATTCTGGATAGAAAAAAATCTTGTTTCACAGAAACAGCCAGGCTTGAGGGGATTTTGACAGTAGGACTAATATTTCTGAGCCTTCTTGTTCAAACTTTGCAAAATTAGTCCAGATTTGCATGGTACTGTTTGACTGACACCTACTGAAATGTCTAATACTGAAGTACTATGGTTCCAATTAAGTCATGTCACTTAGGTGACATTCTTACACTGTTGCAAATTCTATATATACATGAAAAGTTATATACTCAGTATGAAATATATACCTACATCCTAAACATGTCAAAGTGATATTGATAAGTTGCTTTATGGAACAAGAGCCTAATGAGGAACATTTAAATACCCACAATCCATGCCATCTATTCATTCCCTTAAACTGCAAAACCTCTGACAGATTTCATAAAAACACAATTTAAGGAAAAATTAACCTTCAAAAAATTTTACTTAATTTTCCCCAAAATTGTAACCTCTCCAAAATTCCCTTGTCTATATGGTTTAAGCTTTTTTAGACCTGTGGAGAGATTTGGTCAAGTTTTTGTTCATACCTCATGCCCTTATAGTAAAACAAACAGGAGATCCTGAGCTTCCCAAGGGGATGTATAGAGCTCTCCTTCTTTTCCTGCCAGGTCCCAGAGGAAGAACTGTTAAAGTGGATATACTTTATGCAATTGAAAAATAGTTTTGTAAGCCATGCAACTACTGTAACTTGGTTTAGAAAGCAGCTTTTTCTTTTATTATTTTTTATTTGGGATTGACTACTGACTTGGTAAACTGAATTATACTTAAGCTGCAGTATACATTCAATTTCAAAACGCTTCCATCAGAATTCATGCAATCTCATCCACAGTCTGAATTTTCTTCCCTAGTGAATTATGGGACCTGTGAGCTCCAACCCAAGCATGTCCCTGGGGTATGGCTTTTATGAGGTGTCACCCACACGTGAACTCTCTGATGTGCAGGAAGAGTTGAGCACACACTGCAGCTTTTCCCTGAACACAGTATCAATCAGGCCTTCCTTCTCCACCCAGCCAGCAAATTTCCACAGTATTACAGAAAAACATAGACATGTACTATTTGACAGGTACAGAACAGAGTATCCTACACAGCTACAGCGTATACAGTATATCATAGAAATGCAGTATTTTTGAGACCCTTACCTCTCCATCATAATTGCACAAATTCAGTTAATGGGTAAAAAGGTTACCAATGAAAGAAAGCCTGCCAGGTATTTTTGACATGATGAATTTTTGCAGGAAATCATGCTTAAAAAAATAGTTATACTTTGTGCTTGGGTTTGAGTCATGATCTCACAGCAAATAAGAACAGAGGTAGGCCAGTCCTTCACTACCTAAACAAATGTCCAGACATTCAGTTTTCAATAACCATAACTCCAGTTTTTATACTGCATAATCTTAACTGGAAGGAGGCATGTTCAGCTGCCCTATTCATCCTCCAGGTGAAATCATACTTCAGCAGCTATAGAAATAAATGTTCATGTAGGCAATTGAAAGAATGTCTACTGTCTCATACCTGATCTCTGTTTCTACATTGCAACTATAAATTCCAAGAGTTATCTTAATGACGTTCTTTTCCAGCTTGATTTTTTTAATCTAGATTTATTTTGTAATCTAACAGCCCATGTTATTTCTCTATTTCTAATACTAATATACTAAAATGAAATCATACAGTCCCTATAGGTTATCAAAGCTATTTGTCTGAAGCGGAGAATTTTGAACCATTAACTGTATTATGGTGCACATCTGATACCAACCCTAGTTCACTATAGTTTTTCAGACTATTCTAAAAGACAGTAAAATTTCTGATTTTTCTTCTTCTTCTTTTTTTTTTTTTAAGATCACAGTAAAAATTCTGCATTTCAAATCAAAACCAATGTACTGGTAGTAAAGAAGTGAGCTAGCATTAAATTTGTGAAATAATGAACATCTGTATATGTAAGTATTGCATATACAAGATCTCTGTTCTCTGCCCTGAAGAAACATTTGCAGAGAAAACAAAAATACTGTAGGCTACATACAAACATTCTTTTCTTTCCTATTCTTTTAATAAAGAACTTCCTTGGATGGCAAACCCCTAGTCTTACATGTGTTCTGTATTTGTAGGTACATCCCTGTCAGGAAATGCTGTGAAATGGAAGTTCCTGACAAATAAAGTTCTTGGCCTTGAACATTCCATAGATATTACTTGAATGTCAGAAAGAATAATTTCCAAACTTTGGCCATTATTCAATATCTATTTAAACAACACAATATTCTTGGAAATAATTAGTAATACACATATGGGTTATACAGCCTTTGGAGTTTGTCATAAAAAAAATAGGGAAAATGTAATTAATTCCACTTTCTATGGTGCTATTATTGCTTGCTTTACATGAAGAGGCCGTAGATATGAATCCCACTATATCCCCAAAGTCCTTTGGCCCCCATCTAATAACTAGAGATGGAACAAACAGGTTTTGTCTAGTTTTGGATCCAACTGAATATGAGATACCAAAAGGTTTACTCTAAAAGTATTGGCCTTGCATTGCAATCACCATGAACTGCAAAGTAAAGTGCAGAGGAGAAACCAGGGAGGAAACTCTAATGGAGAAAAATAGAGTGAAAAATAAAGCAAAGTGAAACGATGTGAAGCCAAATAATAAAGCAAATATCAAAACTCCATAAAAGGGCACAGAGAAAGAAAATTGAAAAGAACAGACATTAGTATATTCTCTGCTTTTCTTGGAGGAAAGTATGGGTAACAGAAATTAATAAAGTTCTCCAATCAGTAACACATCCCAGAGGTGAAAAAATTCTATTTTAATTGATTCAGTCATGAAAGTGAAAATTAAAAAAGAAAGGTTTACCTATCTCCATTTTTCCTTTAAACCAGCAAATCCTAAAGTGATGTTCAGTTTGCAAAGAAAGTCCCTCACTAGATGGGAAATGCCAAAACTCAGACTGTCTCTGCAACCCTGTTTCCCACTCCATGTGCACATGCATTGCATTACAGATTTTCCTTACTCACAACCCCATCCCATCCTTCATATGGCCGTCACCTTGTTCTCCTCACAAAATCAACAGGACTCATTTCATATGCATGGAAGCAAATGATTCATCTTGGATATTCTAGATGGGGACTAGGGGTTCAGGTACTGCACACTTGTCAGGTCTTGGTCTGAAGACCAAGCAACAAATTTTGTTATCTGGGTCTAAGTATTCCTCATTATAAAATAAGAATTTTATTCTACTCCTTCCTTCCTCTTTTAGCAAGATGAACCTGGCATCCGGAGAAATTATAGTCAAAGTTGTCCATTAAATTCAGATGAAGAGTAACAGGTAAGTATGAGATGACCTTGTTGAGTCTTTTGCATCAGACAGTATTTCATGCAATAAAATTGCAGCTGACACTGACTTGTTACTGTTACATGGTTTCAGCTCTGCAAATCAGAACCCGTGGTCTCAGATTTGCACATCCAACAACTAAACCGAAAAACAAATCCATACAGCCAATATTCCTTAGTCAAAGTTGAAGCAGTGTGTCTGTCTTTGCCATACAGACCTCAGTGGCAGAGGCAGAGAGTTCCACTCCAACCTTTAATGGCCATACCTACAAGGACTACTGTTGTGTCTGCCACGGGCTGCCCCCTTGCTAACAGCACCCAACTTCTCAGTTAAGCACAACTCATCTTGCACAACACAGGGCAAGAATTCTGTAGAAACCCACCCCAGCATATAATGTAATTAAAATGAGTCATCATGCTTTACAGTCCCATTAAAATTATAGCCACAATTTTGCATTTCCTATCTGTTAAGCACTGAGGTTTGCTGGATTGCAGTCTGTTAACTCATGCATGTTATCTCTTTGGTATTAATTTAAAACTTTCAAAGAAACCAGAAATAGTGTCATGTTGCCCATGAAGACATGTAAAGTTCACCACTAGAAACTAATCCAGACAACCCAGCTTGATCTTCTGTGCAAAGACCAGGATTTTAAGGTGTAGCACACACACACAGCCACGGGGTTTCACTGACATTACACAACAAAGAATGAAATTTGGTCAAACCCCTCTTCCATGTCAGGTTGTTCAGGACCCCACTCCCCACCTAACAGAGCCTCCTACTCCCACTTCTCCATTCCTGCCCCTTTGACCCACCTAAAAGACAATCCTCCCTTGCCTTTTTATTCTCCTCCAAGCCTCAGTCTTCTTTCCACAGGAAATTTTTGCCTCTCCTCACTTCAGCCTCCTACTTCAGCCATCTCATTCAGGGCTATCCCTGCCCTCTGCCACCTCTCCCACTTTTCCTCTTTACCACTTCAGGACCACATGAACACCCCTGGCTGCTGCTCATGCTCTCTTGTATTACTCAGCCTTGCCCCAGGCCACTGCCTTGTGGCTTCTATACCCTTCACTGTTTATTTTGGCTTCTGCCGTATCTGCTGCCTTTCCACATCCAGGTCTGTACCAGCTTCTCACAAAACATCTTTCAAATCACTTTGGCCAATGCTTCGACTTTAGTGGGGGTCATCCAGTCAGTCCCATTTCCAGAGGGAAAAAACCACACTCTCTATTTCCATCACCCTTACAGTATGCTCCCTTCAGAAGGATCAATATTTGTTCTTCAACATCTCTTAAAAAAACAATTCACAGTAGCATCTTGCCTGAAGTAAAACAACCATCCCAGTGCAGAAAGCCAGTAATTTAAAAGGTTTAATTCATGCTCAAAAAGAGAGTAAGTGTAAGCTATAAATACTAAAAGCAGATGCCAATTTGCAGCACTACTGTTACACGCTAGATTTCTCTTTTAGAGAAATTCCACCCAAAACTCTAAGCAGTGAGTGCAACCCTTGCTTTAAGTTGCAAAGCATTACGTAACCCAACAACATTTTGATAAAGTCAGTAAAGTTATAAAGGAACTGAGAGTGCCATAAAAATCACATCCCTTAAAAGGACACACTTTCTGTTCTGTAAATCCCGCATGATTTCCTTTTCTCAATAAATGAGAGAACACAAAGGGAATAAACTGCTGTTTAAAAAACTTCAGCTTGGTGAAAAACATACTGTTGCAGGATTTTCTGTGAAAGTTTTCAAATTTTAAAAACTTGAGTAGGAAACATAATTTACTATACAATCATAAATATTGCTTACCAGGGCAAAAAGAATTGTACACTAGGTTTTTTAAAATAATGGTTTTACTTTCTTGCAATACATCTCAGGATCAAAAATGAGTTTCCACATTACATCGCTAAATAAGCAAGATGTTTTGTGAGTGAGACCAGAAATTTAAGCCCTCCCACCTCCAGCTTTTCTATTTGCTCTCTTCTGCCATTAATAAAGTGCTTCAAACCCAGTTTCCTTTGTAGAAACAAACAGATCATCCATCTCCCTGAGTGAGACTAGGTGTCATCACTTTTCCCTTCTTTGTGAAATAATAAAAGTCATACTGCAGGAAAAAAAAAATTCTTTTAAACCTTATTCAGGTGGGAATAAAAACTGTGACCTTGGATGCCATGTGTGTGAAATGAAAGTACAGTTTCAAGTTACAAAGGTCTATAATCTATACTTCTTTTTCCTGTAGATTTAGGATGAAGGGACAGCAATTTTTACTCTGTATTGAAAGGATTCTGCTTCTTGTTCATATTTAAGTATAAACTTTATGAAGAGTACAATTAGAATACTACTACTTTTATTTCCTGATAGAATGGCAACTTACTCCCATTTTACACCATGCAGATTAAATGGCTACTTTTAAATTCAGTTCTAAGGACTACTGTCACAAAAACTAAGTTAAAAAGAGGCAATGTTCCTGCAGCCCATTGCTCAACAGACCAGTGAAAGTAGATCATAATCTGATATTATCCTGCACATTTGTTTGCATTCTAGAAGCATATAAGCCTTTCCAAATACACTTGATCTGTTTAGTTTTTATACAAGAAATAGTCGCAGCTGCCTTGTTAGGACCCACGAAGAAGAGTTTTACTTGCAGGGTTGAAAGATTCTGTGACTGCATCGATGTCTATTTTCTCTTTATTTTTCTCTATTTAATCTTTCTCACGCTTGCTAATAATTTCAAATCATTTTTTCAAATAAAGCTTTACAATACAGTGGCATATTTAGACTGTAAAAGATTGTGATTTACCACTTTGACAGCTCAACATTTTTAGCTTGTATACAGCACCCAGTCAAAACTGAACAACAAAAATGTTTTGAGCCCTTTTATTTTCAAAACAAATGTTTTATGTACAAGAATCTGTCGTTTAGAAACAGTACACAGACACATACACACATATATCCCTATTATACAATAATTGATGTTTGGAGTTTATTAAAAGCACAATGATTGCAAATGCATTTGATTATTTTTTTTGCAGCATGAAATAACCAGTTACCTTTCAGGAAAGGAGCCCTCCGTGGCACAAGCCCTTCTGTGATTTCCACCTGCTCTTGCTGATGCTGTTTAACCAGGTTTCCTTCGCTGCCAGCTCTCAAAATCTTTTCACCTAGCCTAATTTTTCGTGATCGGCTGTTAAAATCTTCTTTCCTAGACAAAGGCGATTTAGGAGCTGTATTAGCCGACACAGGTCGAGCCAAGCGAGAGGGTTTGGACATCCTGCTTGTGCAGGAATGTACCTGCTCCGAGAGCAATTTCTAAAGCAATCCTTTGCAGCTCACTTTGCAGCACAGGGGCTGGGGAGTTGGCGTGTGCAGCGCAGCTGGATGCGAAGTGCCGCGCTGCCAGCCCGAGCGGTTTTAAACACCGAGCCTGGGGTGGCCACGCCGCTCCCCAGACCTGTGGAATGCAGATGTGTGCCGGGGTGGAGCAGCCGGCTCCGGCCCGGGGCCGAGTCCCCGCCGCGCCCTGGGGAGCAGAGGCACTTCCAGGGACTGCCTCCAGCTCCGGCGCGCACCGGGAGCACCCCGGCATCGGGGGAATGCTCCTCCTACGCAGGTACAACGTGAAAAACCACCCAGGAGCGGGGCTACCTCTGCTCCTGGGACCCTCCCGCATTCCTCTCCCAACCCTCTCTCTCTAACAAACACTTTCTTGTTTCAGCAGATTTCTTCACAGTGCTCCAAAACCACACTGCTTCGGTGCTATAAGGTAAATGCTTGATGTCAAGAACACATTTGTCTTTGAGTTAAGCACAGTGCAAGCTTAAATTGGATTAAATGATGCATATTCTCCTAGCACTGTATTATCTGACTCACCAAAAGAAAGGAAGGATTGACAGCAAATATCATCTCTCTTTGAAAAATGGCCCAAATCCCTTATTATTAACTGGCATTGTTTAGGAAGCAACACTGCACAGAATATTGCCCATTATACTTTCCTATTTCACTGGCACATATATATCTAGAAAACCCCTGGCTTCTTGCACACTACAGATAATCATGTGCTTTACTGACTCTCTAAAGAAAAAATTCCTGACCCCAGGCTACATTATTTCAAATCTCAGTTCCTGGGTGCTCTTCTTTGAAAATGCCCAGGCAAATCCTGCCTTTCTCTGCCAGCTCTGTGCTTGTGAATGCTGCGAAGACAAAGAGCATTTGGTCACATGAAAAGAAAATTCCATTCACCATAATTTTGGAAACAACTTCTAAAGAAAAACAACACAGTGCAAACAAAAGAAAATATCACAACTACAGTTACAGTAAAATCTTCATGTTGAATTTTAAAATGTATTTCTCAATATCCCAGGCAACCAGTATGCTGCATCTCTAATAGAACATGAGGGTCCACTTTATTTCAAAACTAGAACGAACATAAGCAAATCAATATTACACAAGCTGAAGTTCTAATAGATATTTAGGAGAAATGCTTAACAAGCAAAAAGAAAGCAAAACATGACTAAATTATTACAGCCATTCCTCGTTTTCAGAGATGGCAATTGTGCAATGCAGTAAAATATTTTTGCAAGTTATTTCAATTTTTTTTTCTGAGAGTCCCACATTAAACAGATAATTATTTATGCCTTCTCTATAAAGCATTGTGTCTATTGCTTTGTTGCCCCATCAAGAATGGGCCATATGACGTTCAATACAGTAAGCCTTGCTGAGATATTATCCTGCATATTATATTATCAATACAGAAGGAACTCTGAGTGGGAAGATTACTACTCACAAGGAGGGACCTGATGGGCATGAGTGTAACTGGGCTCATTAGCAGTGCTCAGGCACAGCAGGTCATGCAGAAGACAATGAAGAACCCAAACAGGGGTGAAACAAGATAATAAATGGAGAGTTAATCATGTAACTGGAGTAAAGAATGAGTGAAGAAGGAAAAGAAAATCTGAAAGCCAGTATGTATGTGAGAGGTCAGTTGTACTGAGCCTAAGAAGCATTGTCATTCCCTCTCAAGATCTTGGACTGTTTGGCCAATAGTAATTTTTAATATCTTCCAGTATGATTTCTTGTTGTGTAAGCAGACACAAAATACTGTATGCTTAAGAAGAGATTTTAAGCTGTGACAACAATGCCTCTGATACTACAAAGACATATTTAAATTCTGCCAAACACAGAACAATTGTGAAATAAAATCCAGTCCTGAGCAACAAAAAAAAAAATCACCTTTCAGTTTTTAATCACTACTACTAAAACAAAATCCAACTGAGATTTCTGTACATTACACATTCACCGAAACTAAGGACCCTTATCACAGATTGCTCATGGAAAGAATGGCCTCATCTGTGAAGGGGAATCTAACCACATGGTCATGTTACCTGTAAACTTAAAATAATTTCTAAGCAAAGCAAGGACACAGTGAATTCAAGATTTTCCTAAGGCTCTGTCTAGAATCATAGCAAAAAAAGATGGGGACAGGGAGCTCTATCCATCAGCTTTTGACAGGAAAGGCCCTAAGTTGTCCATTTGGATGCCAAGGTGACACTTCTGCACTGAAAGAGAGCATCAACATCCTGGTTTTGACAAAAAAGAAGCTGTTTGTCTCACAGCAGAGACACAGCCCTGCAGAAATGGGGTGAGTCGCACATGTTCCTCAAAAATGGGAAATTCCTGGAATACTCCAGTCAACAATGACCATTTTCAGTAGTATCTCGGTGCCTGATGGCACTGTGTCATGGGAGGAGAGGCTGAGAGAGCTGTGCCTGCTCAGCCTGGAGGAGGTATCTTCTCCATGTGCATGAACATCTCCTGTGGGGATGAAAGGGGATGGAGCTGGGCTCTTCTCAGTGATGCCCAGCGAAAGGACAAGAGGCAATGAGTGTAAATTGAAACATGGGAAAAAAAGAACAGAAGGCTTTTTATAGAGTGAAGGTGGTCAGACACTGGCACAAGTTGACCGGGGAGGCCATGAAGTCCTTGGAGATAAGCAACACCCAACCAACCTGTCTGTGTAGCTGAGTCTGCCTGAGCGGGGCGTTGGACTAGGCCATCTCCAGAAGTGCCTTTCCACCCCCCAGAATTTTGTCGTTCTGTAATATCAGACTTATTCAGAGGCTATTTATAATCTGGAAGTTTAAATATCTTTTAATCTGTCCAACAATAGACATACAACCCTCCTCCAAAGTCTCAGCAATGAAACTGTCCCATGCCTGACTGCCATTTCTGGGAGGATTTGCTTCCTCTCTGGTCATTCATCCCATTTAGCTTCCTGCAGTCTATGGCATAATGTTCCCCAAAAAATGTCGTATTTGTTTGTTTGTTTGTTTTAAAGGCTCTGAGATGTGAAGCTGGTGATTCCAGCTATGAGCATCAAGTCCTTAAAAAAAAAAAAAAGCAATTCCTCAAAAAAACAAACCACCAAAAAACCTCCACCCCAAAATCCCCCAAAGCCCTGAAATAAACCATTCGAGCACACAAGCCGAGGTTGGTTAGCTGGCTGTGCTACAGGCTGGATGCAGACAGAGTGGATCAGGGCACTCTGGGCTGGAGCAGTGCGAGGGTGCAGCCCGGGTGCAGCCCGGTGCAGCTCCCAGCACCCACACCCACCCGCACAGCTCCTCTCTCCAGCCCCGCTGCCCCGCAGGCCTGGGCTCCTCCCGGCTGCGGGGCAGGTCCCTTCCTGCCAATCCCTCCCTCTCCTTCACAGGTTCCTAATCAACCTCCCCAGGGAGCAAGTCTTTCATCAGCTCTCAGGCTTTTTGAAACCCAGGCTACTCTTTTGAACTACTTGAAGAAAACCCAAAACAAACCCACAAAACCAAAAATAAACAAACAAACAAAAAAAACCCCCAAACAGAAAGTTCAAAACAAACCCAGCCCCTTTTCCCTTAGATTTCAGATAGCTAACTTCAGCTAGGTAGAGACATCATATTGATGCAACATGCCATTAAGTGAAAAGCAGTTCAGTTTGTCAGGTTTTCGTAAAATGCTGCAGAAGTTTTCTAGTGCTTTGGGTCAATGAATAAACTGTCACAGCCTCACACAGCAAAAATTAATATTAGGGGACCAACAGTGCAGTCTATGCTTTTGAATAATCACATATATGTAAACAAGTAATATTTTTAGAAAACCACACACTTTCCATACCCTGTTTAAAACATTGTCCTTTTAGTTTCAAAACTAATCTCTGCTCTTTCCTGCCTAGAAAATAAATTACTGCTGAAATATGACAACAAGAATTTGTTACGAGTTAGCTAACAGAAGGCATTTTTACCATAGCATATTAGATAGGTTATGATACCGCTATTAACTTAAGCAATGTTTGTGCCCTCTGGGATAAGAGAAACGTGACTATAGATGTTATTAATCCAAACAAAGCATTTGCAAAGCTTGAAATTTCCTTTTTTGGGCAACCATGGAGTTCCAGTTTACATTTGCACATAAAGAACTGCAGAGGGGAAAGGATCCCTCACATCTGAACCAGGAAAAATCAGGAGTTGATGCAGTACAGTTCAGGATGTGGTGTTTTCTCAGCCTCACCAAATCCTCTCCCAAATTTTGGCCTGGAAGTATCTAAAGAGAGAAAGGCATGTATACAGAAATATTTCAACTTCAGCAGACTCTTTCTAAACTATTGACAGGCAACAACTGCTACACTACTAAATGGAAGTTGCAGGTGCAGAAGTTAAAACTGCAAATTATTGAAGTTTTCTCTTTACAAAATTATGCAAGTAACCAGATGGCATAACGTTTTCAGCATGAAATGAGAAATAAATGTATAGGCACCAAAAGAACAAGATCAGTGATGAAAACTATTTCAGATGCAAGTCACAGATAGGTATGTAATGTAATGATAATTAAAAAAAAAAAGCTTGGTGCTTCAGAGAGCTACATTTTCTAGTAACTGAAGCATGCAAAATTAGTGACAAGTTAATTTTGCAGATGTTAAAGCTTTCTTAGAACTATGTACCAGTGCTATATTTCTCCATATATGATTTCTGAAATAGTTGCATAATACAGGAGATGCTTCACATTCAATATATTGAGACCCATTTTAAAACATTTCACACAGATCTGAAGACATTCTTGCTGGGAAAATGAACCATGCAGAAGGAACCTAATCATTCATTCAAAGACAAGTGAACCCCTCAAACAGAAAGCAAGCTGTGGTTATGGTGAGTCCTGTTACTCTTGAATATGGTCTTAAAAAGGAAAGTCTGTTAAGGGTCCTGCTATAATATAATAGCTGCCTAGAAGATGCTATAATTAAAGCAGAGTTGTCATTTATATCAGGAAATCCTGTTCTAGAGATTTACTACTAAGCCATAAAAATTTAATCTCAGTTCCAAGTCTTAAAAAAACCCCTAAGTCAGAAAAAGACCCTTCAGGTCTACTTTATTTCCTTTTTGTCAAAATTTAGAAAATTAAACCATAGCAAAAACTTTCTTAAAGATGAAAGCAGTTACAGCTTTAGAATCTAAATACCTTATTCTGCCACAAACCTAGAAATACCATCAGTAAGGGCAAAGTTAATTTTCTTTATTATTTTATCACTTCTGCACCTTATATTTGGCTTTGGTTCCGAGACCTTTGAAGTCCTGGTTTGCCTGAGTACACAGGTCTGTGGCCTACTATCAAAGTGTGTGTAAAGACTGAAGCATATCAAGGTTATGGTTTTTCTAAACCAGTATAGGCACATCACTGCTATCCCTCCCCTGGTGGTGTTCTGTCCTCAGGATGCCTTTTGACAACCGCACTTGGTTCCCTTCCCTGCCTGAAGGGTCACAGGAGCCCAGGCACAGGTAACTGCACAGACCAAAGTGTGCACCATCAGAATAACAAAGCAGCGGGGCATTGGTGTGAAAACACAGCCTCTCATGTTTGAAATGTTTGCCAAGATTGTTGCTAAGATTTCCAGTTGGTGCCAACTGTGATGGCAGGCCGGGGTACTTTATCCTGATATGTTAATCACTAAGCAATTCCAGACAGAACAATCACCTGTGAACAGCTGCCCATAGAACTCATAACAAATAATATTTTTTTTGCAAAATGTTACCTTTTTCTACATATCAGCCACTCACAGAAGAACATAAAATTCAAATATTTATGCCATATTTAAACTATTGCTAAACTCTAGCAAAGTGTTCTGTGATTTGGCTGTTCTTGGTGCTATACTAGTTGGCTGTAATGACTAAAAGAGCTAAAATTTGTATTGGTTCAAATCTTGGTTCAAAGCTTAATCAAATATTCTGATCTTTTAATCAAATCAAATAAGAACTTAGGCTCAATACGTTCTTAAAGGAATACCCATTGGCTATAAATCACAGCAGATCATCACTATTATTTCTTCATTGTTGCTTTCTACTTCTGCAGTTATTTCACATGAGGTTCTTAAGGCATTTTAAAAGGTGCACAAAATTATCTTTTGCCAAATTCATAGCATTAGTAGTTTTTTGATAAAAAGTGTCCAAATTTCAAAATCTCTTCCGAAATTCTGTAAGTGAAACTATGACTGGCCTAATCTTTATTGCCACTATAAAAAGGGGAGGGAGAGAAACAATTTGTAACACTACACTGACATTTTAGTCTGAAGAAAATGTTTCAAATGTTAGTTGCTAATTTATTTTACCATAACTGCAGCCTTCTCTGGGTTTTTGAATCATCATTTTCAAATCGCCACATCTTAATAGAAGAATAACCTTTAGAAGAGCTCTAACACATCAAAAACACAACACAGAAAGCTTAAAGCTTTACAAAGGATAAAATATGCCTTACAGAAAATCAGCCGCTTATGATGGTTTGAATGAAATCTTGGAATGAAGAAAAGAAGAAATAGGTAGGAAGCACGAGCAGATTGGATATGCCAGGAGACTTAAACACAATATTTGACTGACAGAATCTTGTGCATATGGTCAAGGCACAGATAAGTCCTTTTCATTGTTTCAATGGACTCCTCTTTCATCATGAAGTTCTGCATCATCCACACAGGGGAAAAAAACAGGTGAGGAAAAGTAAGCACAAAATGAATGAAAGGAGGACAAACTCCAGGCATGAAGGCACTTCGCTCATACCCCACATGAGGTATTTTAACTATTCCTCATCCACCAAGGCCCCATTAATAGCACCCGGGTACAGGTGCTGCAGTAGATGCTCTCGTAAGGAGGAGCAAACTGGAAAGAGAAGACAACACTGGGAAGACAGTGGTCATCCTCTGAGGACAGTGGTGAGAAGGAAAGCTCTGTAGGGCACCTGTAGCTCTGGCACTCTTGGCTGGACTACCACAATCTTTTTCCACCACAGACCTTGGATGTGAAGAAAAATCTCCACAGGTCTATGGAAAGTGGAAGGCAAGTCAGCAGATACAGAACCCGTTATAGTCAGGTATTACAATAACATTTATTTGGGGGCTTTCTTTAAAAGCAAAATAATTGGTCAGAGACACCATCTAAACTGCAGGCAGGCACAGAGAGTGTTCCACCAATCCAGTGTCCTTTTCTCAGGAGTAACCCTGGGAGTGATGACTTAGTGAACCACAGAATATAAAATGTACTTTTCTACTTGTGAGATGCAGTATTTTTCAGACACCCATTAATGAATATTTCAAGAAGTTAATCTGATCAGCTGTCTGTGATTTTTTTGTGGTTTTGGCTATGTCAGAAAAGAAAAAATACTTTTTCTCTTAAGTCCCATTTAAAATGTGCATCATCAGAGTACAGCAAGCTTTACTTTTTGCACAGTTTTACTTACACAGTACAACATAGATGATGCACAAGGTTCTTTTCTGTGTCAAAATTTCAGATGACTGGTGAGAATCTGATCCCTTCTGTCACTTACACTGTCCTTACAGCACAATAAGTGCCTTACAATGCCGACTGCATGGGTTTGAGAAAACTGTCTATAAGCAGTCGGGTGCTTGATCCCTTGCTGTCTGAGCAACTCTGGAGAGATAAACATGTTTGCTAACAACAATAAAAAATCTGAAACTCCATTTACTGTGTTTCTATAGCTATAGATAATAGCTCAGGTAGTCCAAGTTTACCACTACTCCTCTGAAAAGCACAGGCATTGCATCCTAACCTGCTTAAGCCATCTGGAAAGATATTTCTTGGTTACAGTCTGCCCATACTTGTAGAGACTAAATGTTCTGAAATCTGGAGATTTTATGCAGATGACTTAATGTCCTGCTTTGCATATTTGATGATTTATTACCTTTTTTACATAAATGACAACAAATGGTCCCAATTACTAGTACTTAAGAGTGTGGAGATTGCAGCACATAGCATACTTTAGGAATGCAGCAACTGTTGTTTTCTTTATTTCTGGCAGATATTTGGGATGGCATCCAGGCTACCCCAATGGTTCCTCCAACCTCCATCATTAGACATTGTTCGCCAGAACATAAAGGGAAAATCTAATACAGTGATCAAACAGCGGACAATAGCAGATGGCAATGAAGCAAAGAAAGCTGAAATAGTAGTCTTTCCAACCAAGAAAAATCTTGAAAAGAATGAATAACCCTATCAATAAAAAATAAGGGCCTATGAAGTAGGTTATTAAATTCCCAACCTATTTTCTGAATGGAAAACTAAACTGATGACCATGCCAAGTACAATATAAAAATGTAAAAATCTTCTTTTAAAATGGTCATTGGCCATTTTAAAGTAGGTTAGCACAAGTTAAAATAAAGAGGACACTGCATGACCAGCACTTCTGCCTAGAACCATGAAGGAAATTGGTAAAATTATGTTTTGAATGCATATTCTGTTTCCCAAGAACCACATTATTTACTATGCTCTACCAAACAGTGTTCTCTGATCTGACTGTTCTTGATGCTATATTGGTTTGCTGTAATGACTAAAAGATGTAACAGAGTCTTAGTTCAAAGTTGTTTCATTTGTACTAATGCATTAATCAAATAAAGTAAAACTTCAATATGTTCCTGTTTGATCCCAAAGGGTTAAAATAAAATTGATGTTATAAGGATTGCTACATAAAGAACAGACAGACGTGTACTTAAAAACACATGGAAAGAGAGACATAAAGAAAATAGGTGAAAAGAAGGAGAATAAAAACAGCGACTTCCCTCTGGTAAGACCTCCAGTGCTTTTAATGGGCACCAGTCTGCTGTCAGGGAGATATCAGCAAGTCTGACCTGAATTCCTTCCACTGAAATGCAACCACCACATCTACCATGTTATTATATGAACCATAAAATAAACAGAATAATTCAGAAGCTATTAAAAATTCATGTTACAAATTCTGAGAGCAAGCCTTCATGATGTCCCTCATTTTAACAGTCCTCAAAATGCCTTTCAGTGAAAGGTCTGTAGGGGAAAAGACTGGAATAACTTGGGTCAAAAAAATCAGGTTTCTTACCTCAATAAAGACTCCTTGAAGGGGGAAAACAGGATCCGAGCAACTTCCATATTTAACATTAGAATTAAATGGATCTTTTAAATCTTTGCTGGACTTTAAAGACAAGTTTGTAAATTATTTACTCCCATGTCAAAATAAAGTTTTGCAATTGGGAATTCAAGTAACTCCCAGATAATGTATAAACCTAAAGAAAACTACTGCCTTCTCCTTTAAATATAACTCTGCAATGCTAACAGCCATAAAACATGGTGAAAATGGAGGCAGTGACCATAAAGGTATCATTAAGCAAGTAACAGTTTCAGGTCTAAATCTGAGACCTTAATATATATTTCACATAAAGCAATGTCTTCCACTGAGTAAGAAAATCCCATTCCCAAACACCTGCCAAGAAGTATGACACACGCCTTAATACTTTTGAAAAGCACCTTTACATGACAACAGAAAAAAAAAGAAAATTATTTCTTTGATTAACAATGTTTTGGACATTTTCAGCCTAAGCTCTTCCTTCCAAGCTCTCCAAAGTTTTCTACAGCACAAACAAATCAGCCTTCTTCTTCCACAAGCAGTGACTACCTCTATTTTGGTCTATTTTGCTGCTAATAAGATCACAGTCCCATATCCCTTAATAACAACAATTTCATTCTAGTTATTAAAGCCACCTATTTAGGGTTCTACACTCAAAGGTAATTGCACAGGTAATTTTAATTTGGTGGAACCTAACCACATAACAAGAGTCCGGTCCAGATTCAGGATTTAATCCTGTACTTTTTAAGTGAACCATGGCTTATTTCACAGCAGCTGTTACAGTCTACATCAGCCTCGGTTCCACCTCTATCTCATCCACCAGACTCTGCAGTTACAGTTGCTTCCTTGGTTATTGTCTCCATTCGACTGAGCATCAAGTTTTACTGCTCTAAATACACTACAAAGCCTGTCAAAAAAGGAAGCCTTGCAGTTTGCAGCCTGGTATCACCCACCGGGTGCACTGGACATGTGGTGGTGAGGGAACCTGCTGGAGACAAAGAGGCAATTTGGGTCAGAGAGGAGGGGAAAGAGCCTAGGATAAAAAAAGGGGGAAATTCTGCCAGCTATCGTGGCTGGACCACACTAGACATATTTTCAAGTAGGTGAAAATATACAAATTGTTACAGAAATGGGCTGTGGAATGCAAGAGATATGTCCACCTGCCTGCTCTCATGATTGCAAGGAGCTGCCCTGAGGATTTTCTTTGTGAAGTAGCTTTGACTTCCCTTTCCAAATGCCTAACAGAACATTAGGGAAGAGACCCCTTCATCCCTCCTTTCACTCTGGAGTGCAGCCCTGAACAAGCCTTGGGACCAGAGGAAGTCAGCCCTAATTAACTTAAATCTATGCTCAGGTGACACACAAATGTGATCCTCTGGAGCCTCTTGGACCACAGTTGTGATTATCATCCATTATTTCCAGAAAGTTTATAATTGGCTAATCTTTTTATTTTGGTTACTATGAAGAACACAAGGTCGAATTTCAACAGGGTGCTAATGGAGACACGAAATCTGCAAAGCACAGATCTCAGATTTGCTCTATGAGAGGTTAAAAACACCACACCCTGTGATCTTATTTAAGGCATTTTATAGCTAATATTACTCATTAATTGAAGTGTGTTATTTTACCAATGATTCATAAGACTCTAGTAAAATCACAAACATGCCAGTTAGACTTTGGGGAACTGTGTGGTTTTACTCATTTCTAAAAAATACATACTATTGATGCGGAAAAAAACCCACTTTCCTAGCAATACAAATGATGTAGTGGCAGGCTGGA
Source organism: Daphoenositta chrysoptera (assembly GCA_013397915.1). Classification (NCBI taxonomy): domain Eukaryota; kingdom Metazoa; phylum Chordata; class Aves; order Passeriformes; genus Daphoenositta; species Daphoenositta chrysoptera. Next base: position 306,606 of record VZRO01004347.1, read on the forward strand.
GTGATGGTGTACTTCAGGATGATTTGTTCAGCAAAAACAACAGGTGCAGCTGGCATTTTCCAGCCATAAATCTTCCCTTTTGCAAGCTAATAGCAGCTTGCCAAGTCAGTGTATACCTCTATAGTTTGAGGGAATTTTTTAAAGGTGCATAATTGTCACAGAAGGTTAATTTTAGATGATTCATTCATTAATTTAACGAACAGTTAATTAATGCCTCAAAAGTGATCTTTTATTAATTTGGCGGGGAAATGCCCATTCCATTTACAGAATAGCAATTAGGATAAAGGATAAATCAATATGTTTGCATTTGCCAATTACTGTTATTCACCAAGCAGAATTTGGAAACTTTGATAAAGAATCTTCAATTCCTTCAGTCCTTAATTACAACTCATTAAATTTTCATTAACTTCAAGCTTAGTAAAAGCAATAGAAATCTTTGATGGTACCAGTGTTGGCAGGACCCCATGTTAGATGTCAGAGATGTTCTTTGTTTCGTGGAAGTTACTTGTGTTTAGCCAGTTATGTCATTGCTATATCACAGCACCACATCAAGAAATGATAAGAAAATATCCCATGTCTCTCCATGTAACTTCATTCTATGTACATTTTAAAGCTTTGTAGCAACTTTTAAGATAACACATAACTTGGACTTGGACTCTTAAAAAAAGGGGAGAGCGAATCATGGAAGATTTGTGGAGATTATTCACGAATGCTTGCACAGCATGAGTACAGCCAGCCTCTCACCATCACAGCTGCAAAAGGTTTTGGGACCAGGGTAGCAGTGGTAGCAGGAGACCTTGCAAGAAACTGGGATGCTAAAGGCACAGAAGAGAAGAAATTAACTTGAATCCCCACCAAGGAGCAGAGCACCAAGACTGAAGTGGGAAATCCTTGCCCTAGGAGGCAGATGCACGGTCAGACCAAGCTGCTCCGGCCTTGGAAGCCTCCATCTCCCAGGGCAACCTGTGCTGCAACTGAGCACTGCCCAGAACCAGCTCTTTATACAGTGTTTTCAGAGGTATTTCAAGGCTAGAGTGTAAACTTAAACATGTGAACAGACAACGAGGAAGTGAATTCTATGCACTAAGAAAAAAAGGATAAATCCTCTTACTAAGAGAACAAAGAATTTGGTATCCAATTTAGGTACACTGATTTGAGATTACTGATTTCCTTCTTTGGTCCAGAACCTGACACAATGGTGTGAGATGAGAGTCTTATGCATAGTTTAACTGAGTGAATCACAGTTTAGAAAAAGAATGTCAGCATTTTATAAACTACATATAAAATAAAACTGTACATAAACTAATTTTACATGACAATATTTCTATTTTTTCTAAAATCAGATTTTCCAGTGTATATTAGGGTAATTTCAAAAAGACCTTTACTATTAGTCTCCTATTACACAGCTTGTCCTGGATTTAGATACCAGATGACAAACAGTTGTGTTTGTGGCTTTAGCTTTATTGGTGGATGAGGCAGTTTTTAAGCTGATGATGTGATTTGGACTGTTTCAACTTTCTTGTTTCATGTATTTGTTTTTAAGTGTGAGACAAAAATTGCTATTGAGAAGGAAATAGCTATCACCCAGAACTCATAAAATGTGTGGATTTTTGAAAAGGTTAAAATGGAATTGAAACATATTACCTTAGTTACAGCTTCTGTACTATGTGGAATATTTTTTTCACAGAACCACAAGAATCTCTTTCTTAACACAGTAGTCGTCTCTAGAATTTATTCAAGAGCTTTTCTTATTTTGCCAGCAGCATGGAAGCACACGTGCTTTGAACCTTTGTATGTTCAGTGGTTTGACTGTGCAAGTTTTACAAATGCCTTGTTGAATTATGTAGTATAAGAAGGTTTCAACATACAGCATACATATATAGATATATATCTGACATTAGGAAAAATGTGGTGAATATGACTACCATATCATAAAGTTAAACATTTAAAACTTTAAAGGTAAAACATCAACAAAAAACAAACCAACAAACAAAAGAAGCAAAGAAAAAAGAAAAAAGAAAAATAACCAAGAACAAATGGAAATTATTTACTTATTTCTCAATTTAAACTGGAAGCCTGACATATATTGTAAAATTTCCTACCTTGGAATCGACCACAACCAGATGTGACTTAAAAACTGCATGCAAGATCCAAGGTTGATTGAGGCTGTAAGGAGGAGCATTATAGTCCTCTCACTCTAACACTTGAACAACAAATCAATATATAAGTGAGAATGTTGTTGCCTTTGTAAGTGTCAGGTTTTACATTACCCATACTTTAATTGCTGACTTATTAAAAGCAAGATCTGCTTTCCTCCTTCCTCCAAGTCAGACCCAGACCTCACACCTGACCTTCAAAGCAAGCCACAAATATTAGATGGCCCAAGCCTGTCAGTGTTTAGGAGGCATTTGAACATGTTTTAACTTTTGGTGAGCCCTGAATTGGTCAGGCAGTTGAAACTGGATGATCATTGTAGGTCCCTCCCAAGTGAAAAGAGTCTATACTATTCTACACAGAAACCAGTTTTTCTCCAAATTGTTAAATTCTGCAGCAAACTGAAAATTGTCCAAGACTATAAATAAGATATTAAAAAAGGTAACAAAAATATTATTATGAACACTTTCACTCATTTATTCTTATGAAACATGCACATTTGCAGACAAATACAGCGAAACAGAATTTGGATATAGTTTGTGGCATTATACAGAGAGTGCTGCACAAAACCTCAGTGCCTGTGGAATTTTTATTCTGTTCTTCAGACATGAGTAAATAATAGAGAGAAGTAAACTGCTGGATCTTTGCCTGAAATACTTATTTACAAGTCACCTCAATAAAATACACTTTGCTGTAATTGCAAGTAAATCTATGAGCAATATCCAGTATTTTGGAGTATGGAGCTGAAGTACGTGTTTTCCTCTGACATGAGACACCTTCATTTTTAATTCTCCCGAAAAAAGAGCTCTTCCCAAGTTCAGGACAGACAGAAGGGCATAAAGCCCCTACCACAAGTTTGCACACTGCTTTCTGAGCCACCAGTGCAGCAGCAGACCAGAAACATCTGGTGTGTCCAACCACTTGATGTTACTTCACGTGCACCCTCTCCTGTTTTACCAGGTCACTAGGAATAACACTGATAATAGAAACACTCTGCAAGCTTAGCACCACGACCTGGCAAGAACATCAGCTCCTTTCCACAGTGAACTGGCATAGAGGCCATGCTGACAAAGCAGAGCAAGGCTCAGCTGCTATGAGCTGTCCCCAGGATTATGTTCCCCCACTAAACAGCTGTCTTCAATCACAAAGCCTGCACTTCCTTTTCCAGCATTATTAATCTCATGAAAAATGGTCGTTTTCCTGGTGGTTTGACATAATCCACGTGGCTGCTCAGCAACATCTTACATAGATGGTCATTTAAACCCTTTTGCACTATAAATGCCATCTGGGAAGGTTGGGGAAACAGCTGATGTTCAGTTTGAGCCAAGTTAGTCCTACTTTGACTCCACTGCTCACGTGGGGGTCTGGTGCAGATGGGTGAGTCCCGACACAGTGTCACTCCTAAAACACACACAGTAGATACAAGCCAGTAAGGGCTTGTCAACTTCCAGGCAAGGACTTGTAAGCAAGTGAAAGTTACTTGAGCTAGTACAGCAAGAAGAGCAAACTTTTTGAGATGTTCTGAAAGACAGAAGAAGTAAAGGCTCTCATGGAAAGCAATGCCTCCCCAGGACTATTTCATTAGCAGGGACTCAACACTTGCAGTTGCACTAAAAATGCACCGTTTGCTTTAAGGCTGCTTGCTTAATACCTATCACTTCTAGACACCATCATATTAGTCATATTTCAGAAATTCTAGGAGTCAAAATGCAATGCATGCATTATACAAAAATTAGAGTAAAAATAATTTTCATCCAAATATAATTCAATGCTTTTTGTTTACTAAGAGACTGAAGCTTCCTTAAAGATCACACCAGATAAAACTGGAAGAATTTCTCCTACAGCAGAGAAGCAAAACAAAGAGGAGAGTGAGCAGGCAGAAGCAATAGGAAACATTTCAAATCATGAAGAAAATATGAACTGTAAGTAACTGCAATTGTTAAAACTACAGAAGGCTGTCAAAGAGCACAAATAACTTATTTTTCCTCATGGGTACATATGAAAAAGTAAAATTTCCAGAGATACGAAAGCAAGTGTAGTATTGTACATATGGAATGAAATTTGCCATAAGGAGTACTGAGGTTTTACTTGATGCAATCAGCTCAAATTGGTGGTCTGCCACATCTCCTGATCTTTCAGAAAGTTTCTTTTAAAAAATCAGGACATCACCTGCTATTTCTTACGTAATCCTATGAAGTGCACAGAAATCTAAGATAATGACAAAGAAGCCCTAAATCAGTTAAAGGTGTCTGGATGAGCCATTATCTTCTTCAGAAGTTTCACCCAATGTCTGTTAATTAACAAAAATTGCAGCTTACCCGTAGTCCAAGATGAAACCAAATTCCCATCTAACAGCTCAATCACAACCCTGAAGTCAAATAAAGGCTTTCTTCCCAATCTCCACGGCCTTTCAAGGGACTCACTGAGTCTGTTGTGAGTGGTTTCCCTGAGAGCCTGAGTTCATGGCACACAGCCCGGGACACGCTCCTCCACCACAGCTCAGGCTGCGTGCAGTGACACGTCCTTGCTTTCCTCTCACATCAGGAAGGGGCTGCCATACTTCTGCAGTAGGTTTGGCTCTTTTCTAAGAAACCGGGATGAAAAGCTGATACAAGGCAAGACACCATAAGTTTGCAAAATCTTGGTTTTCTGAACTAACTGAAGAGGAACCAAAACACAATCAAGAACAGAGATGCAGGAATTCTCCTCCCTAGACAGTGCTTCATGCTGGGCAGGTTTAGAAAGGTGCCAGGAAAACAGTTAGTCAAAAGCTACAGTGCCCCGGGAGGTGCTGAGACAGTCCCAGCAATTCTTCACATGGCTGCTAGCATGAACTGAGACTTCTAAGGCTTCTGATTTACACAATTGGATCTTGAGCACCACCTGACACAAAGACCATATCAGAACCTTCTGATTTATTCCCACTAGGGTTGACTCAGGTCAATCTTCAAATATATCAACTTCAAATCCAGCTTAAATCACAAGCAGAAAATACCTCATGTTTTGTCTACCAAAAAGACTGGTATCTGATTTTCAGGACTCTCAAATTTAATTAAGAGTTGCTTGTTGTAAAATGACATTAGGAACCCAAAATACAAATCTAGAAAGGATTGTTTTAAGAAAAACTGAAATGAAAACATTTATTAACAAAGCAAAATATAACTTACAGTCTCCTTATTTTCCCCTTTCTTGATCTTGGAAGCCAGCAGTTCTTAGCAGTACTGTTTACTGCTGAGGTATTGCAGAAGTCACCGAGGGGCAAAATCTGCTTGCATTACCCACACTTAAACATTCTAATAGCACAGGTATGTCACCAAGGGGTTTGCCATATTCTGTGGTTTGTTTTGCAGATAAAAAACACTTTTTACATATTACTTTGGAATCAAACAGGTGATAAGGAGAGACTTTGTCTCTGGTCTGCAGCCTCTGTGACAAAGCCAGTTAAAAAACAGGACAAGGGTAGTAGGTCAGAGCAGCATCAGTTCAAGTCTCCTCTGAGCACAGGCAGCTGGTCTAGAGTACCCAAATCACAGAGGAATCAAAGGAATAAGGTATAGTCTGATGGCCACTGTGATGCTGTGGAACACCTTTCTGCTGTTACCAACCCCCTTCTTATTGTAACAGAGTGATGCCAACTTAAAGACTAAATTAAATAAGGTCTTCCAAGCGTGGGCACCCCTGTCCCTGAGTTTGCTTGGTCTCAGTCCTCCCATTAATAGCCGGGCTTCTTCTAGCCTCATTTTAATCCCTCTCCTCTTTTCATTTGACAGAGACTGGAGAGAGTCACAGACACCACAGATCCAACCCAATACCCCTGCAGATCCTCAGATAAGAATAAGCTGCCGGCCCCTCCATAGAGGTTTGTTTAATTAACCCTTTCCTCACGCCACCTGCCCCAAGGCTCATGCACTCTGTCACAGACACTCAGGGTAGATTTAAAAGGTTGCTTATCCCTCAACTCCCAGTGACCTCAAAGGAATCTGCAAATGCTTATTGTTTCTGACAGGCCATGTATTCAGATTGATAAACACAACCCTGTCAGACAACAAAAGAAGTTCTATTTCCATTTCAGTTAAAAAGAACGAAAAGCATTCAGCATTTCTTGGTGCCAATATTAGGCACTTTAATTCTGAATTTCATCTGAAACACTCATTTAAGTGATCTATGTCATCTTATCTTTTCCACCCAGACAGGTCCTTTGGTATCTGTCTTTAGATCTTTACCTCTTTAACAATTGTTTGTATTCAGACTAATCTTGTATTCTGTATCTCCCCTCCATCAGATGACTTAAAGTCTAGTTTTGTCCTACCTGTATAAGAAACAATTTTTCAAATACACCACTTTTATATAATCTGTACTGAAGAAATGACTACAGACACATGCAGAAGAATGTTTCATCTGAAAAATAAATAATATTTAACTGTATTAATCAACCTGAAATAGAAAAAGTAAATACTTTTTTTACAAAAATCACCTTTCTATTCCGATGTCATGAACAAGTGATTTTTTTTTCCAATGTAAAATAATTCTCTTTAAACAAGGGGCTGCAGATGCACTCAGCCAAGGTATTTGCCAGAACTAGAGTGGCATTCACAGTGTAAGTGCTCCAGCAGACATGTGCACAATAGGATAAATTCACCTGTAATTAAAAAATATTAAAAATTAAACAAAACAATTAATTCAGAATATGATTATTAAACTTATTTTGAGTCTGAGTATCACTGAAGAATTCATCCCCCTGCACTGACACTATCTAAAATCTGTGTGATGTTCTGCAGTCACAGTATGGTATCCCAAAGTCATCTCAGAGGTACAAGAAAATAAAAAGTTACACAGTAACGTCCTTCTCTCTATCAGGATGCTAATGGAGTGTGAACTATATCAAATGAGAACAAGGAAGAACATTTTCTGCAAATTTTACTCAACAGCAGTTCAAGCTATCATACATCAGGAAATGAAAGTAAGAGGTGAAGAGTACATATTTTATTATTTCAACAAGCTACTGTACTAATGGAATAAAAACCTTTCCACATAAAAAGACATTAGTCTGTGCTGACCATACACTTTCTCTCTCCAAAGGAATGACTGGTGATACAGAGTTGGGTCTACTTCAGTACCTACAAAATGAATTGTCAGTTGAAAACAACTAATATTCTTCTACTATATTTCACAGACTTGTTCTACAGCTTCTATTTTATGACTCACACGTTAAAACCAAGTTCCTGCCGTATGTGAGAAATTTTTTTCTATGACCTTGAACACTACAGAAGTTATGAGACATTTTTTGTCAAACTTTCATAACATCTGCAGCTACAATATATGTCTGTTCTACCTTTCAGGAATACAGATTGATGCAATTGATCTGCTTATCATATCAGTTTTAAGGCAGCAAAGAAAATATTCTTCAGAAAGAAAAAATAAAGGCAATAATAAGGAACGGGTGTTCAGATCTATGAACTCACAATACAACATGTGTTATGTGCATGGGCTTTGGGCTAAGATTCACATCATCTTAAGTTCGTTGTTCAAAAGGCTGATGGAAATATTTCTGGATAACGTGCAGTTGCTGAAATTTTTAAGTAAAGTAAAACTCTTACAGCTGTATAAATATTATGAAAGTATATATGTTACTCGTATTTTTTTTCTTATACAGACTTTCAGACCACCAGAGGACTCTGAGTTCCTTCAGCTCCAGAGTCAGACCAACAGCATTTCACTCAGGGATGCTAATGCAAGTTTAAGTAACTCTTTACTAAGGGATCTACTACTAAATAGTCTTGCACCCCCATTCATGACAAATATAAATAAGGTTGTATGCAGAAATATTATGTAAATCTTAGATTAGGGACCACCACTATGGGGGAGCCCTACTCTTTGCATCAAAGCCTTATGAGCGCTTCAGTATTAATTGGGATGACTGAATATTATTCCTATTGCTCCCATATAGTGTCCATCCACTCTGTAATGGATATAGTGTCTTTATCAACTTCTCTTCTTCTCATCCCCTTTGGTTTCTCTTCTTTCTGTCTCTCTCTCCTTTCCCACAAGGACTAAATTATCCTGTATTTTTCAAAGTAACCTGAACCTGGTATTTTCTACTGCCACTTGTTTCTCCCTCTGATCCCTCTCCCCTTTGAAAAGTGCATTCCCACTTCCCTTGACAAGCCCAGGTCTTCCTCTCCATCTCCAATAACTGCTGTTTAACACAATACCGAAGAAAATGCCTGGCCCCATGTATAGAGTCTATCCCTGTTTTACTTGTTAAAAAGAGGAATTACATAAGAACACAGAAGTTAGCTAAAAGAAAACCTGAGTGATTAAAACATTAAAATATGTGCTTGTGCCAGACTACTTCATGAAGATACCATATAAGAAAGGCATGAATAAAAGCACAGCAAGACAATAAAAATAAAACCAACCCCCAAAACCAAAAGCAGTCTAATAGGTCTCCCTAGTCATCCATCTCAAAAAAGCAGTATGAGGGAGAGAGAAAAGACGGCTATCAGACATGAAAAACATTATTCTAAAGACAAACCATGCCAAAAAAGGAAAACAGAACTCATGAGTGGGAAAGAAAAAGATTATATGAGTCTCAGCAGTCCAATATAGGGAGTAAGTAAAGCAAAATCATTATACTTAATGGACATTTTTAAAAGTATTGAAGTATTATGAAACAGAAATGAGAAACAACAGAAAGCTTCACTCTATAATGTAATGTTGCCAAGAAGTAAAAGCCATCGCATCAAAAAAAAAACCAAAGTAAAAAAACATCCCAAGCCATTTAGTCTTTTAAAAAAACATTAGCAGAAATAATTTTTAGTCAGTTCCACAAGCAACAAAGCAGTATTAAGATACAAAGAACGTGAACTAAAATCCGATGCATTGAACAAAAGAGCAAACACCAAAACCAAGCATTTAGTAACCTCTCCTAATCAGGCTTTAAGAGCTCTAGCATTTTGTGAAATGTTTGAAATATACACTGACCTACTTAGGACGTTCACAACCAATCTTAAAAAAAAAAAAAAGAAAAAGAAAAGAAAAACGAAAAAAGCCTGAAGTCTAGGAGCTGCTCAGTAAAGCCAGCAATTCATCCTCCATTCAGTGCTGTGATAACTTTGAAAAGTACCGCTTTTCCCCATAAACACTATCTCACTGCAACACTACTAATAATCATTTGAGTTCTGAATTAATCTTAAATATCCTGTTTCTGCCAGAAATGTAATCGCCTTCAGGCCAGAGAATGCTGTGCTGCTAAAAGCTTACATCAGCATCAGGCAGCTCAGGGCTCAGGTCAGCCTGTCCCCACCTCTCCCTGGGCACATCAGCAAAAGGGGGCAGCTGCTGGTCCCGCGGCGGTGCCAGCAGGCAAAGTGGGCACCCTCAAAATCTGAAGGCGGTCCAGATGCCTCCGAAGGTTGGCCCATCCTGGCCTAAGTTACCCGACAGGCAAGAAGGCAACTCACGGACTCAAGGCGAGGGCTCCGTGCTCTGGAGCAGGCTGGCGCCTCACGCTGTCCCTGTCGCTGCTCCCCGTGGCACCGTCCGGTCCCCGCAGCGGCCCCTCTCCCGCAGGGCAGCGAGGGCCCGCAGTCACACCCGGGCTCTGGGCCCTGCCGACCGGCCCAGCAGCTCTGGCACACGCACACAGCTCACAAAAGCAGCAAAGGCAATTTTGAGCTCCACTGGTTTCTATATTTTGCCTTTAGGTCAGGCCTGTGTCTCTAAAAATAAGTTTCTAACCTCCACCAGGTGAATGGTTCTATCAGCAGCACTGAAAAGAACACTGAATGTGTGTTACCTCAAATCCTGATGGAAATGAACCCAAAGCCTTTCCAGCAGTGTCAGAGAGGAATTTTAGAGGGCAACTGAAGGAATAAATACCCTGATACCCTGCAGGACGGAAACCCACTGGGGATTCTGAAATTAAATAGGTAACACGGGGAAATAACTATGATCCACCATCTTTTGCAGTCAAAAATGAAGACACTTCCTAACACCTCCAAAACTAATACAGTGAAAGAAGCAGTTATCAGAGTAAATATTTGGTCTTACAAAACAATTCAGTAACATCTTGGAGTCAATGAAAATTGAGCTCTAACAAGAAAGTAAACATTCCTGCCATCTTTCTGAGTAAATGATAGCAAAACTGGATTTGAAATGACAAAATTACCTGCTGTGTGTTTTAACAGGAAAACAAAACTACAGGGATTCACCTCTGTGGCTTAAGGAGGGGACAGGAACTGGCCTTGCTGAGCTGGGTGCCTACAGATGCATGGGATGCTGCTCTGCAGAGAATGCAAAATAAAAACAGAAGATCAAATGTGCTGTACTACTAGCTTGTCATTGTGATGAGAATCCAACATTTTTGATTATCCACGCTGAAAAAAACCCCAACCACATGGCCTGGCTAATTTGAGGACTGTTTCTCATTTGATTCACAACACAGTAAACCACAATTTATCCTCTCCAAATATATTTTAAGCATCTTTTATATGATGGACTTCCTTTATTTCAGCACCATTAAAATCTGAAATACAGGTTGCATCCACATGACTATTGTAATGCCTGTGTAGGTATCACCATATGCAATAGCACACGGACTGCTGCCTTCACAGCAACATGATGTTCAATACTCTTTCATTTAATTTTGCTTTATGCTGAGAAATTTCAGGCACTAGACTGAAGATACCAAAATTCTAAATAGGCATCAAATATTTTTTGATCATGAGCTCTGGAAGGGGGGACTGTCACTTACCACATACCTGCACAGGCAGTGCTTGGCTCCCAGGTTAATCACACACAGGCTCCAGCACAAGACAGGCTTGGGCAGTAGGGTTTGGTTTATGCTCAGTGCAAGGAAAACAAAGGTAGGGAACAAGCAAAGGAGTTAGGGAAATTCCCAAGCCAGCTGTTCCTCAATTCCCAAGGAGTTCTTGTGGCCTTTTTGAAGCCACATGTAGCCTTGCACTGAAGCAGCAAGAGGCTCTACCAGCCCTGGCAAGCTCCTAGAAGGAACCCCTGAATAAAACGGTCAAGGACACTTCTGTTGTAACATCATTAAAATCCCTGGGCTGTGGTATGGGTTGTTTCTATATATGGGCACAGAATGCAATAAAAAGGAACATTAATTAATTATTTGACACGTGAGTGATTATGCTGCCAGGCACTGCAGGCTTTAAAACTTTCCTACAACAATCCTCTAACTTCCTAGAGCAAGTTTTACGCAGGCATTTCCTCTCTTGAACCTGAAATCAGCTTCAGGACCTACTACAGGGTTAGTAATGATGTGTGTTTTCACATGGTGGTGAACTTCTAGTCAAGACTAGGGTGGGTTTTATATTGGACATGCTCTGAATGCTGAAGATTGACTATTTGTTCCAGAGATGTTAGCCTTTGTATTTGACTGTAAATTATGGGAAAAGGAACAGGAGAATGGAACTGTCAAGATTTACAGAAGGTCAGTAGCGGTATGAAAGCAGATCATGTACCCTTAGTCCCTGTCCAAAGCTTGATCCACTAAAACACCTACTATTTAAATATGTGATTGTAATGAGTACCCTATAACTGCAAATATTTTTGCACACTGAGTTTTCAATTAATATGTGTTTCAATGGTTGAATAGGCAAGATGTCATATTGCACATAAAAATAATAAAATTACTTACTAAAGTTTTTCACCCACTAAAAAATATTCTTCCTGGTTCTACCTAACGCTCCTCCAATTTTGTCCTCTTTTCAAATTCCAGGAAGCAAAATCAGTAAAAATTTGTGTAATAACAACCTGATCTTGTGAGACACAGAGCTTCACATTATAAGATAAAACCCACCAGTGTAAGCTTGTTTAAGTTCATCATGGAAATGAAAGCTCTAGAATAAAAAAACACTACACCTTTTTCACCTATAGCCAAATATTTAGCTTTTCTAACTTAAAACAAACATTAATTCAGTAGACTTAAGCAAAGTATCAATAAAATAAGGTAGGTACCTTATGACTGAGGCATGTGTTTTGGTAGCAACTCTCCAGCTCCTTATTCAGATTCAATTAGACTATCTGCATTTTAACAAATGGTTTGGAGCCTCTAAACAAAGATGATTAAAATATCTATATAGAAATACTTTGATATGATTTATTGAATTCAGCCTGGGTGTTTTTCAGTTACAGGGACAGCACAACCTCTTGAGGCAGCCATGGCCTCCTTCCCATTGCATAAATGAAATATTTGAATTTACTACAGATGATGGGGCAAGGGAGAATCCCTGGAAAAAGACGGTGACTGGGAGGAAACAGCTGCTGCTAGAACGACTGGTGCTGGAAATGTTGCATCTGATGCTGCGGAGGGCTGTGCTGGCAGCCCGTGCCCAGCGTGGCAGCACAGCCCCGGGCACCAGCGGCCGGGCAGCCCAAGCCCCACTCCCGGGCCTGCTGCCAGGCTGCTGTGTCAGCTCAGGCACTGGCACCTGCAGGGCTTCTCCACTGCAAAAGGACTGCACAGACCTTTCTCAAACACCTACCAAAGCAAGCAGAGGTTTGGCTTGTTTTATAATTAGCAGCTCTTTGAAGCCTTTCTGAGATCTGGAATGTGGAAAATGAGACCAGTGGCCTAAACATGGCAACTTAAGTGGCCAAAACCATATAAACACACATATATATCTCTTGTGCTATTTATCTCATTTGCTGCCATGTACACATACATTTTTAAAATACACTTTGTACACATACACATGCAGATCTTGTCAAAGGCAACTCAATCTTCAACTAACTTATTCGCAGCCACATCTCAAACAGAATTACCCAAGTAAAATCATGTTTAAAAAATGTAATGTGCATGTTTTGCACATTAGGAGGGATATTTTAACACAACTGTCTTGTCTTGGTCACTCTTCTCTACATTCAATTAGCAAATATTTTTGTTTTACAGGAATATTCTGTAATGCCAATTTAAATATTTTTCTCTTTGTCTTGGATAAATATGGAAAAATACAAAGCAATGAAGAAGGCCAAATGATATACAATAACTGCTGAGATTTTAGATCAGACAGGAAATGTAAATAAGGAAAGATGGCATAATTGTTAGATCACAGCTGCCAATAGTTCACAAATATTAACAGTTCAAAATAGAAAAACATTTGGTGGAAACTCATTTTTTGGGTTTGTAGTGACCTCTTTTAACATATTGCAAAGAGTTTCAAATCCTGTTCTCCAAGGAAAACTTCCCAACTCTCAGCAGAATCTTTACTGCCTTCTAGTATTTCTATCAGAATATTTATTAATCATGATAATATTCATAATACAGAGAAGCTTACTATTTTTAACTCTCGATATTTCCCTCCATGTAGTTTGGCTTTGTCCAATTATTATGTTTCTCCAGTTCTAGTAATTTTTTTCTTGTCCTAACATCATAAAGTGCCTGCTTTCCTTGAATGTTAAATCAAATGCTCATCTATGTTTATTATGAATGACACCCCAGACATTTGTTTCTCTACTTGCTGGTCTTTATTTAAGTGGACACTTTACAGACAAGCAAACATGACATGCCAATTCAGCAAGTTTTCCAGTAATTTTAACTCGTTTCAAATTTTTTAAAATCATATTCCTTTTTTTTTTTTTAAATGTGTTGAATTAGATACAACTACTGCAAGTGGCCCATAAAATTACCGAGATAACAGTGAATAGCTTTGCAGCTAGAGGTACTTCCTTCTTTAGGAGACCAAATGAAGAAATTAATTCACATTAAGCTTTCAAGAAAGAAGAGAGATGGGTGTTGCAACATCCACCTTCTGTCTCAGAACAGAACCAGGCAGAAACAGTAGGAAAAAACACAACAGTAGGAAAAAAACACAGGTAAAAAGGGATAAGAACATAAGCAGAACAACTATGTATGCTTATTGTCCTGTCCCAGGGTAACAAACGAGAAGTACAAATTTCTCTCACTATTGTAGTGGTGTTGAGATATTTTTTATTTCTTTGAAGAAAAACTCCTGATTTTAGTTTAAGCCACAGCCAGGAAAGAACCACTAAACCAAGCACCTTCAAAGGCTGCTGGCGACAGCAGCTCTGTCTTAAGAAGAATTTGGCACCTTTAGTTCTCCAGACTACTTCACATTTTCATTTGACTTATCGAGGTCATCTTAACACTACTCAGTTCTGTAGGTACTTGATCCTGTCATCAAGGCAACATATCACAAAGTAAATTCTGTGCAAACCCTTCCACAGGGCTGCTGCTCTCCTGCACTGCAATGCATTGTACCTAATAGTCCAGGAAATCTCCCTTCCATCCTCTGGTACTTGTCCATCAGCATCCAAGTATTTGAACTGCAATAATTAGTGGTATACTAATGTAAAGGTCACATTATTAATTTTTTGCTTTTTGATTATGGCAAAACCGAGATAGGAATCTCGGAATCCCTGTCAGTCTATTTCTATAAAATACACAATAAGTATATCACTGTCTCACTGATTGCTGGATTATTTATTCTGAAAATATGAATAAGCACAGTATCTGGATACAAGGGTTAAAAATATTGACTATGTTTTTCTGAAAAATACTAAAATAGTAAGAAAACAGAATAACATTCTTTAAATATTAAATGACCACTAAAATTTGTGTAACAATATACAGTTGTACAACATTTATGATATTATATGGATCTTCTCCTGGCTAATGTGCAAGCTTAATGCTAACTAACATTGTATTAAAGTTCTTTGATTCATAAAACAAAGCCAAAACAAATTAAAAACTCAAAAATAAAAACTGTTTTACCAGTATTTCTACTATTAGTTCATAGGATTTTCAATATGGGATTTGACCCTTTTTTACCTATCTTACATAGCGTCAGTTACAGCACTGATATTTAAATTCAGTACTAGGGAATGGACAGAGATTGGACCTGTCAACAATATCAATGACACCTTATTTCACATTCTATAACAGGAAACACCAAGAAATAATTAAATTCACTAACACATATACAACAATAATGCTGGAATAAACCAGAAGATTGTTTCCCTATAAAGTAACATTTTCACCAACCCAAAAACTCAAACAATTTGGTTGCTTATTATAAACACCTCATCGGTGGCCATGAGGCAGCATTGCCAGAAATTGGCTCATTTATGGGTTCAGCCACAAGAATTCAACAGAACGAGCAATTAGATCCTGCCCCTAAACATGAAGCTTTGTATTTCATAAGTCTCTGCACCATCACACTTATGGTACATTAATGCAGATGGGAAGAGTTGCTTCACTCTCTGCTGAATTACTGGCACATTTCTCAGAAAAATTCACCCTTGGTGGGCATTGGATATGGTATGGCTCTAAGTGCCCTACTACTCAGTGTTCAAGTGGGGAGAAGCTCTTGAAGCTAGTAAACTAGTATGTGTTCCTGCACAGCAATCATACACCCCTAAATGAACACAATGTGTTCTAACAACAAAAAAAAAAAAATTAAAATCTGCAGTAACAGCTTTTTTTCCTCTCTGTATTGCCCATTTTGAGAATTTCTCCATGGTAACTTGCTCTTCTTCTCTCGGTCAATATGATACATCCTGTTTCAATTCAGCAGATGTTTCCTCTTATTCTTTTCTCTAAGATTCATTATTTATTCTACATTAATGTGTACTGCATTGCATCTGCCATCTGCTAACCTAGGCCCATAAAATATCAAAATCCTTTTATACTCATCTGCAAGGTCCCTCAAAACTTAGTGCTTCTCCTAACAGAGCTCATCCGCCTTTCAGGGATAAATCCTGGCAGTGCTGCCCGGGCTGGGAGGCCCTGTGCCTGCAAGCAATCAAATGTGCTCGCACCAGCCCCAAGGACAACTCATCATTTCTAAGGGTTCCAAACCTGCCCACTAAGGACAGCATCACTCTCACGCTTCCCTTCATTATTTCTCAGACAAAATGAAATGGAGCAGCACAGCTGTGAGAAACACTCATATGTGTCAGAACCACCGATACAATAGGAATATGAATAGCATTAATGTCTAGATGGATAGTGTACATGAACATTTCTAGCTTATTTTAAAAACCTCTCACGTCGTGTCTTGTCTGGATTCTACAGGCTGGAGTGAGAACCTGAAGTGAGATAAAGGAATGGACTTCTACTCCGATAATTATTTAAATTTAAAATATAGAAGCAGTCCCAGCAACAGAGAACGGCACAGAAAGACTCTTCCACTGATTTCTATGCGCCTTAATCACTTAATTCCTAAAGCACTTAATATAGAGTAGGGTTGAAGTTTTCTCTGGAAAAGAAAAGCATTTTACCAAAATCTTACTTCCAGTGTAAGCACTTTAATCACTGTGTTCATGAAGCGACATTTAAGATAAACCGCCCTCCTCTGCATTCCCCTATTAGATAGCAAAACCTAGACGTTAATGCCAGATGATCATCTCATCATCAGCTATCCTAATTTCTGGCTTCCCCCCTGCAGGCTTCCCTGCATTTCAACAGCTGCACCTGCCATTCACACCCAGAACATCTGGATACCAATTTTAGGTGACTCCTGTTGTGATGATTCATCTTTCTGGACTTTCAGGGGAGAGAAGTGGGGTGGGTGGCCAATACTGATGACACCTCCATGTTGTGTTTGTTCCAAATGTTAGCTAGAAAGACAATTGCACAGAGAGAGGGCCTCCAGAAACCTTGCACTCACTTTTCAACTCATCAAGTTTATTAATGAGCTTCCCCTGCAGCTTGTCATCTCATAAGGTCTAACTCTGAATGCAGGAATTCCTTCAAGGCTGAGCAGTACCTTCTTCTTAGTAAAGACAACCCCACAACTACCAGCTGCTTCTTGCCAGACCTTCAGAGCACCTCTGGTCATTGTGTGGCACTGAACAGCAGCAGGCTCCAGAGCTTTGTGAAATCAAGCATAATAAGAAAGAGGTTATCACCTCCTGCTACTACAATTAGAGTCACTTAATACTTCTCCCAAGAGGATTGTGCAAGAGGGAGCAGCCAGCGAGTTCACTGAATGAAGAGTAACATGAAAAGTAACATTGAAAAGCAGCAGCTTTCCTACCACCCCAGTGTGTCAGCAGGACCACAAATTGGAGGGAAACTGCAGGCTTTGAGTAGACCAGGGAGCTCTCATCACTCACACGGTTCCTCAGGTACAAACTCCACTTTTGATTGGAACCATAACTGCATAACACTTAGTAAGAGGGAGAAAAACTCCACAGAAGTGTTTCTCCACAGCAATCACAGGCAGTAGGTCAACAATCCTCACTGATTCTGGCAAAATACTATCTTTGGACTTAGTGCATTTTGGAAAGTAAAATAAACCCAACTGTGCATATGTCCCAGGATAAGGAATCAGAGCAAGTTCCAAATTCTACTTTTCATGAGACTCTGTTACATACGTGGTCAAGAACCCAGATTCACTACACAAAGACCAGGAAAAAGAAATGGCACTAAATAAGTCTTAGTATAAGAGGGAAAGTTTTGATATTAAAGGCCAGAACTGTCATAAGTGGGGAAATATATCTTCGCATGTGAGACAAGATTTATCTCCTAAGCAGTCAGGCATAAAAACCTGAGTAAAGACATGTAACAAGAATAAAGGCATGACAATCTGCAGAACCTTCTGTCATCAACCACAGCACTTTGTCTCTTTCCAAACGAAACCCAGAGAAAAGTCGCCTTCTATCTATCATCATTCCAAAGTAATCTATTCACTAGTGAGATGAAGACAAGCACCCATATTCTTCTCTTCATATTCGCTGAATGCTTCACCTTAGTTGAAGATGCCTTGGGTAAAATAGAAGTTTGAAGTATGTCACATTAAACTATATCTCAGCCACAGGCCACAAAGAATGACTGATTAAATTAGTACTTAATTCCAAGCCATGCTATAGACTTGTGCACATTATCGGAAAATGAGCATACTGTAGAAAAATTTGCTTCTCACTACGTAATATTGAATGTAATTTTCTAAAAATTGAGTCTCTAGAGAAATTTAACATTACCTTTTTTTCTCTCCACTAGGTGAAAATTAAACCTTCAATTTTACCCAGGTATCTGGATTAGTGTATCTACGATTTTGCACCATGCAGGTAAAAGTAATCATGAAAACTAAATAAAGACACAACGTGTTTGTCCCAAGAAAGAAGCCGTCCAGTTATGCCTTGCTGCCAGTCCACTTGCCCCCATGCTGTCCTCCTTGCCTGTGTGGCTGGCTGGGGATGTGGCCAGTGTCTGGAATTAAAGTAACCTTGCACAGAGGAAGAAATGGGGTCAGTGCAGGATTGCCTCTCTCATCATCCAAGTGTTTGCTTAGACCTGTCTGGTCCAAAACAACTGTTCTTTCATCAAAGATGCATAACCAGTTTTAACATACCTATCCACCCAATGTTTTATCTCAGCAGACATCTTTCTGGCTTATAACCCTTATTCCTCGTCTTGCCAAAAGCAATCCTCACACCCCCACCCCCACTCCAGCCCTGAACCCTTACATTTACAGACAGTCATGATTTATGTTAGAGGTAGAACACCTGAGTAGAAAATGAAACATTAATAGACTACTTCTGATAAACTTCAGACAGAAGCAAAAATACCTCCACCTCTTAGCACAGCAAACAACTGCCAACACCTGTTCCAAGAATTAGAACCAAACTGGTTTTGTTTTTAAATACATAGTTCAAACACGGTTTATACAACAAGAAAGATAGATGTCTTAGCAATACAAAGAATTTTGAGGGAAGCTTCATAGAAGCTGGAAGTGTTTGTTGACCTAGAAAGTACAGAGAAAATTACTTGTGCTATCATCTACAACCTGCACTTTATCCATGCAGCATAAGCTTCCCAGAGGCTCTTAACTCCATCATCCAAAATGCAGGAACACAAAGTTTTCGAGAGCTCCTAGTAGGACTTGAAACATCTGATTTAAATGGTCAAATGATTTCCAAATAAACAACAAATGGACAGAAACATTTCAGAGGGAGAAATGGTGGCTTTGGGGCACAAAATAAATGAAGGTACAGCAGCTGGCAGGTGTATACAAGAGACAGTGGGAGATTGAAGTATAAGCTATGGTAGAGAATTCCACACAGAGTCAGTAGGAGAGTGACTTTTCCAGACACTTCAACGACCAGGATAGATTCTCCTCCTGTTTGGAAGCTCTTGAAGATATGTCTCAGTTAGAGCCTGGCTTCTGCTCCATGAAAGCGTCAGCGGTAGAAGTCAAACACCGCCGTGCCGCAGGGCCGGCGAGCTGCAAGGAGAGCCCAGGGCTTGGCCTGCACTGCTCTTCCCAAGCCTGGAAAGCAAAGCCAGAGGCAGACACAAAGTCTGCTTCAACCTCTGTCATCACAAAAAAGGAGGCAATTCCAAAATTATACAAGTCTAGAACCCTAAAATGAGGAAGTACCCTCCAGTCACAGTGCACATGTCAGGGGAATTGATCATCAGATGAATTTGGAGTGGAACCTCTCCAATGCAATGGGCAGAACAGTACTACCAGTAACTGTGGAACAATAATGGCTCAGCACTGCCCAGAGACAACCACTTGTTATTTAGAAAAAATTATTTTCTTCCTCTTGAAAGATGCATTTCCTTATTTTTTCTTCAGAACAGGCATGTAACAGGCATGGTAGGATATTAGACAAGTTAAAGCTAAGCTAATGTAGTTGCAGAACATTTATGGTTTAATTGCAGTGCCAAATCATAAAAGAATGTTGCTAAAGCAGGGTTATCTCTGCTGAGCTCTTGGGTAATTTTACACCTCTGCTTTGCCTCTTGCACATTGCCTGCTGCAGGGTAGGTTAGGCAGGTGTTTGTACTACTGAATGCAGCACAGGACCGTACAACAGGCACACAAGGAACCCAAACCAATTTTGCCATGGGACACTTAACTTCAATATTCCTTGAATTGTTATGATTTTTAACAGTATAACCTTAAAATTGCATTAGTACAATTTCCTGCTTTGAAATATATAGTCATTTTGCAGAACGTAACGTCTTCTTGTAAACATCATATTTTTTATCATTCCTCAGGCAACCCATCCCTCCCAGCTTTCAAGCATCCACATCTAACAATGTGCCCTGTATTTGACAGGTTGCTTTGTTACTTGTTCAGATTTATCATTTAATGAGCATTTAGCCCCAAGGCACCATCTCAGCCACATATCCATTTACCTATGGTCTACAAGAACTTGTGAGGCCTTGCCTGGCATGCAAGGGAACACAGCAATTGTTTCACATACATTCAGTGCTAGAAAGAAGAACTCACCCATTTCTGTAATTTCTTTAATCTGATTGACAACTTGCACCAAATATTTCAAATGGGCTAAGACTAGAGTTGTTATAATTAATGCCATACATTTTAAAGGGTTATATCATACTTACGATCATAGATTCTAATCTATGATTATAGTTGCCCGTGATAAAAAAGTGAGCTTATAATAAGTGTTTCCTTACATGTTAGACATTGCCAGAAATAACACCTGGGTATCATAAACTTGCATTTACAAATGTACTTAGGGGTTTTTCAGAAGCTTTACTGAAATGTAAATAAATAAAGGTCTTTTTTTCCTTCATCATCCTATTCTGATTTGGAAACTTACTTCTCTCATCTTGAGTAGAACAGATCCACTACTACACATATGACTACAGACTAGGGCCATAACACAGGTGGGGTATTTATGTTTATACATAGTTTGCAGGGTAAAAAAGAAAGAATGAAAGAGTGGGAAATAACCCAGCCATGACACACCTGCAATTGGGAGTGTGCTGGGCAAAGATATGTTAGAATTTTATCACCAAAGCTCTCAGTGGAAGACATCAACACAATAACATCTTTCTAATCTAAAAACCTGCCTTTTACATTGTCATGATTCATCAGAAGAAAGAGGGAGATGTAGGAGATGGCATAGCAAGGACATAATTGTCACTGTACAGATCCATGAGAGTTTAATAAGTTTTCCCATTTGCTTGCTGTCCACCAGCTCACAGACGTTGCCATGACCTGCTACGAGGAAGTAAAGCAGTTCTAGAGGTGTATTTTTGTTAATCACTTACATATCCTGTCACAAAAGGCATAGTGTGCTACGCAGAACCATTAATAGCAGCTTTTTTCCAGCTAGATTAAGTACAGAATTAAGTACAGAAGTTACTCCAGTGTAAGTTCAAGTTTACAGTACAGTATATGTGCGTGTGTGTGTGTGTGTATATGTCCGTTTATGTGGTGCCTTTTTCAAAACACTTTACAGGGTAGTAATGTCTATTCATTGTTGTTGATTGTTGGATTTGAATGCCATGACATGCAAACAGGGCAAGAGAAGGGTAGTTTTACAAGGAAAAAAATGCTCTTTTAGAAACATTGCCCTTTTGGGTGTAGCATTTTTCAGAAACAACAGACAGACACCCCTTGGAAGAGCTCACTTGAATGAGATTTAATGGGATGGAGTTACCTATCATGGAGAACATGAAAAAGCACAATGTGGCAAAGAAGAAACACTTTGGAAGAAACACTAAATAGTTTAGGCATCTGTATTATGATACTAACACAACCTAATAGTCCTTTTTCATGCACACTTCATCCACACCTTGCTCCACGTTATTGCAGCCTTCATCTTCCCAGCCCTCCTCCCTCCCTCACTATGGAAACACCTCATCAAGAAATGTGTGGCAGCTCATCTTCTCCCATTTCTTGGGTCACACCACTGCCATCTTCAAATACTTTGACTTGCCTCCTTATGCTCATTAAGAGAAAGTTGTTACTTCCCAGAGACGGAGGCACAAGGGGGAAATCAGAGATGAGCACGCCAGCCTTATCTCCCAGCCCTGGTGGGTGGCTGTCCCTGGGCTCTCCCCTCAGCAGCCAACGTGGTGGGGAAATGCTCCTGCCCTGAGCCAAGGCCAACCCCAGCTGGGCCATGGAGATGGCTGGTTGCAGGCCTGGGAGGGGAGGGAAGATCCTGTACATGTGCTGACCGGTGACAATTTTTTTTTTTTTGTAGCAGAGGCTCTGGAGGCCACCTCAAAGTGGATCAGAAGCACCAACTGGATTTACACTATCTAGATGGTTTTCCTCCAATTTTCCTAACTTGTTTAGCCTGTTTTGTCCACATACAATCATTACTTATTTATTATATATAGACTGTCAAATATGGGGCCTTTGAGGAGGAAAAAAAAAAGACTTTTACTGCTGACTGACCTACATTTCCATGAATAAAGTTTCTCTTCCTTTCAAGTTGGTTGTACTTGGAAGAAACATCCACAAAGTATGCTCTGTTTGGGGAAATAAATTCAACTGATTCTCTATTCCCATACAGCTGGTATTTTTTCTAAGGTTGTTTTTACATAAGCATTTTATTATTTTTAATGTAGTTTTGAACTGGAGGACATTATTTGCTGAGGAATTCCCTTCATAATTTGAATTTAAATAATCTAATAGATCTGAAGAATAAATAATGGTGGATACAATTTAGGGTACCTAAAGAAAAAAGTCTGCATCAGGACCAGCAAAGCAGGATGCTTCCATGCTATTGCTGCACTGCTGTGACAGGAACAGTCTCTCTATCCACAAATATGGTGCTCTGATACTGCGGGGACATCTTTTGTAGCTTGTCAACAAAGCTGGGAATTCCTGGCCTGTGAAGTTAAAAATATCCCTGTCCTAAAACAAATAACTTAATTCTTTGACTTTCTGAAACGCAGAAGCAGGAGGTTTACTCTTAATGAGCAACCTTTAGTACCACAAGAGTCTGTCCAAAGGGTGCCTCACTAGATGCTAATTTGGAAGCATCAAGATAGAAATTCAGAATATTAACTTAATAGTCTTTTTTACTGAACTCTGTTATACAGTTTGTGGAGTGGACTTTTTTTTTATTCTCTGGTTTACTATGTTTTTATATTTTGAAATACTAAAATATTTGTTAAACACAATTCATTTGTATGCTGCTCTACCAGTAATTACTCCTACTTACATCATCCTTGAAAGGTTCTTCTGACACAAGTGTCTGATCACTAGTCCAACAATATCCAAAGGAGGGTAGGATAACACCTAAAAAATCACAGCTTTAACATCATTGCACACTCCATACACTCACTCATAAGATTGCATAGGGCAAACCTGGTTTTTGCTAACAATCCTCTCCAATTGTGTTCACACCATAAACTTTACCTGAAGGGCCATTGTAAGGAAATCCATCTATACAATTGGATTTTACTGCACATATTAAGTGAGTTTTAAAGAGGCAATAATGTGGCTGGATATTTATGATTTTTATTTTCCTTAACTAAGGTATAAAAAACAGAGGCAAGTTTACTCCTTCTTACCAGTCATCTTCTATAATAATTTGCTTCAAATTATTCATTGTGCTTCAAATTGTCTATTTTTGTGGGCCTAACTTTATTATTACTTTATTATTATTACTTTAGTATTATTATTTGAAACCACTCCCTATTCTTCCTCTCCCACTTTTAATCCTTTTTCCTTTTTTCCCTATCTATCACAATTCTTGTGTGGTAATTTCTCATTTCAACTGAAATTACATGGTTTCCTAAAAATACATTCCTCTCCTAAGCCTTTTAGACCCAGGCTACTATGAAAAAAAATGATAGGAAATTAATTGAACAAAACTTTGTCACCGATCTCTGATCTGGCCTCTCTTTGTTTGGAGATGGACAAAAATCTTGCAAACCACATCGCTTCAAACTAAGTCTAATTCTTCCTACTTATCTTTTTGTCAGAGTGATATTCTGACATATTATCTAGCTAAAAAACTATTTGAGAAACAGATTCTAGCTTTGCTCATACATTACTTCCCAATAAAATATATTTACATGATACTTTTTTAAAGTTGATATTATTTATAAAAAGTAAGCACATACAACTGATAAAACATAAACCCTAACAGGAAAATAATTTCTGTAATTCTTGGTTAAGGATAATGAAATTTTTTTTGCTAAGACTTTAGGAAATCAGCAAAATCCTTGTTTTGTTCACAGACCTTAAGGGAAAAATACACACCCTGAGTGTGATTTGCACATAAGGGTCAACTATTTTAACTAATATATTATCAATTCAGATAGGCACAATATCTAAGTATCATTTCAAAATTTGATGCCTCAAACTATTTCCTTTGGTGACAGGTATATTTACCTACATTGCAAAGGTTTCATGATTGAAACAGAAATGGTATGGCAAATAATCTTACCCTCAACTAACAAATTATTTCATTGAATCACAAAATAACTGATTCTACTACACTCATTTCTGGCTGTTGGACAAGCATGGAGGCACACACATTTCATTTGTTTCTCTTTGATGTTGGTTTTAATGTCTGTGGGCATCAGTGCAGGAAAATGAGAAGCATCTGCAGAGCAGGAACATCCAATCTGCACTGCTGCTTTTCTTCTTGACTTCTTCCAGTTTAAAAGAAATGTGCCAGCACCACTCACTTCTTTACTTGTCAGGACCTGGGCAAGGAAGGCCCAGTAAGACTGTCCTCCCACCCCAACAAAATAGTAAATAATGGGAAAGTGAAAATCATTTTCCTGGACACTCTCAGTGTGCACTGGTGAGAACAGAGGACACAAGACAAAACAGGCTGGGTGCAATTCAATTTATGTAAATTCACCAGTGCTGGTATTCACCTCACTGAAAATCCCTTTTTCCCATTTACCATTTTCCCCTTTCCATTCCTTCCCACACATACATATGATAACACTCCCAAGGCCAAGATAAAAGACATAACCAACCACTTCCTTGATAAACATCAGAGAAACCAGGAATATCAGCTCAGAAATGTAGCCAAGATGTGCCTCACTTGACTATCTCCTAAATAAAAAACAACTTAGGAAAATATGAAAGAGCCCTGCGGGCACTGAAGACAAGAGATCCCAGAGGGGAAAGCAAGGGGACCCCACGGCCTGAAAGGGAACAGCTGCTGGTACCATCACATGGGATTTAGTAGATTAAGCCAGTGACTTAACAAAGGAAATGTTTAAGGAAAATCTGGAGTTTAAGGAAAGACTGGAGGTGGCACTTAGTGCCACAGTCTAGCTGACATGGTGCTGTTTGGTCATAGGTTGGACTCAATGATCTGAGAGGATTTTCCTCAACCTAATTGATTCTGTGATCCTATTTAAAAAACCTCTAGATAGAACCAGTTGAAGCACACAGTTGTTCCAGCTTTTGATAACGTGTGAGTGATGACCAATAACTTGCTGATGAGACAGGGGAAGCCACAAAGTCATCACATGCCAAGAGCTCTTCTGAGAGCTCAGACGTAGGAGAAAGAAAAAGTGCCAAGAAAATAAAATATGAAGGTGGAATTTAAAACCTACTCAAGTTGTACAACAGACTAATTCACTCATTATTCAGAACTGCCTAATCTCCTAGGTACTAAAACTCAATAGGTGACTCCTTACTTAATGTTTCCAGAAGAAGTTCCCTGTGCATTAACCTTAATTACCCACACATATGCTTATAGTAGACAGGCATCTGCTGATCATCTGTGCCCCAAGACACATAGGCTCCAGCAAATAGCTTAGATCTGTCAAAACCACTGAAAACCAAGATGTGGTCAACGCTGCAGTAATGGCAGCAATGGCAGAAGCACATGTATGCATTTTACACTTTCAACTACTGGATAAGCATTTTTTTAAAAGCAAGAAGTCTTGGAAAACAGGGGCTGGGCAGATAAACACTCCAATCCCTACCTTCAAGCCTGGCTCCACCTTTATTTGTTCCATGACTGTTGAGTTCTTGGCTGCAGAGAAACTCCAACTCAGCTTAAAGACGGGACACTGCTTACAATTTCACTCTCCTTCAGCTGAGATGCTCACACAAAACGTGGCAGGCTGAAATTCATGTCTGGATCTCTCTGAGGTGTTTGTGCTCCTTATACAATTGACACACCAAGGCACACAGGCAGGATTTTCCATTCCATGTCTCCAGAGATGCAGGTCTCCAAAATCTGCCCAGGCAACTCAGGTTGTTACGCTGGGCTGGATGGGAGCGGATCACCCTCCTGGAAAAGCCATCTAAAATTTTGGTGGGGCAGTGCCTAGATGAAACACCTAAACAAAAGACTAGAGGCCATCCCAACGGGTGCCCATGCAGTCTGAGGAGAGCCAGGGGACAACAGCTGTGCATCACCCATATCTTAAGCTTTAGTTATTTGAACATCTAGAACAGATGTTAGTGTTATTTATTCCTGCTCACTCAAAATTAATGTGTGCTATATCATAATACTCTTGAGGGGGAATCAACTTTTTTGATATTTATTATTAAACATGGAATAAATCTGAGAGTCTCTGAACTACTTTAGCCACAGAAACTGACTGCTTGCATTCTTTTCTAGGTCACTAAGAATATTAATTAGAAATCCCATAAACATAAAACATTGGGGTTTTTTTCAATGCAAATTTTGGACTGAGTTTTCAAAGCAAAAGCATTGAATTAGTTAATTGAACAAAGATTTTTCAGTTTCTACTGAGATTAAGATATATAGTTACCAAATGCAGTGAAAAGAGGAAAGTAAAATCGTTAAAATATTCATATCCCTATCACCCAGCCAAAAAAATCCCTTAGTTTTACTAGTAGACATAACCTGTAAGAGGACAAATGAGACAAGGCAGTCACATAAAAATAACAGTTCTTGCCTTCATACCTGAATTTCAGGTTTTGTGTTGAATATGAGTCAATGTCAATGAATCGATATTGTTCTTAAACAATCAAAAAAACCACTGCCTAAATAAGCAGAAAAGACATGAAAATAGTTTCCATAATGCTCATTTTTCACCTTTTTTCACATGCTTAGGTTTGTAAGTACCGAAGGAAAAAGAGGCCTTGCTTTCAATTTCTCCTCATATTTGTTTTATAAAGTACGTTAAAAACTCCTCAACCCACAAATCCGTAAATGAATAGTTCTGTTAAATTTGCATGAATTGGGAATGTGAATGACAGCTGAAGGATGAAAAAAAAGCCCAGGAAGAATTTTCCCCATGCAGTGGCATGGATTGAGTTACATTATCTGCAGTCTATTGAAAGAAAATAATGGAGAAGAAAAGGTAAGTTTTATCCAAATTACAAGTAAAACCAGGCTTTTCCTAAAAAATATTGATACAAAATAAATGAGTTCTAGCTTCATCTCCTTTACTTTGCTGGTAGACTTTCTATACCTAGTGCAAGTGAAAAGTCACTGCAGGTTCACTGAGCCTCAGGAATTGCATTGATGAGGCATAAGCCCACTGCCAAATGTTGATGTATTTTACTTCTATTTTATTGATTTTATACTGCAATCTTTTATGTCTACTTACATTTACTTACAAGTGACTTTCAAATTTGAAGCTTAATAAATTAAAAGTATTTGTATCCTTCTAACAAATGCATGGTTAAATGCAACAAATAAGAACCCCAGTACTGCAGAATGCAGGCACAAAGTCTCAGTAATTAAAGGACACTGATAGAACAATGCAAAATACCATTTATGCACTTCAGTGAGCCACAGCTCTATGTTAAAAGACAAATATATATCACCAGTCCTCAAAAGATTCTCAAAAGAATGGCTTGGCTCCATTTATGTCACCTGTCAGACCCAGAGTCTGGCCAAGGCAATTTCACTCAGAAAATTGAAATGTGTAGGATATTTGAACATGCAGATGCAAAATGTAATTTTATTCAGTAACTGGCACTCACCTCCCAGTGTTCTCAAATGGGGTTTTTCTTGTTACAATCCAAACTTAAAAGCGTAAAAATTTCTCCTTTCTTGTGACAGCAGAGTGAATCCTGTTATCAATACAGATCATGTTAGGGTACCTTCGAAGAATCATTTGCAACTCTGCTGTCCTGAGATATTCAGCATCAAGGAGCTTTATCACAGGGCAACAAATGTGCCAAAAATCCCTAAAAATCATTAATAATAAAACTCTCACCATCCCCAGGGATTCGTGATGAGAACTTTATCCAGAGAGGTCTTGAGAATTCAAATTTGGAGAGGTTTCAAACACTTAGACCCTGACAGACACTTTTGAAATGCTTTTAATTTAAATATGCATTTACTTCACATAAGCAAACACTTCATAAAACATAATTTTTGCTACATGCTTAGCCTGCTGGCAGGTTAGCATCAAATAAGATACAATAAAGTGTAAATTTTGTTTTGGTATTATGTTTGTATTGTTTAATATATTTTCAGAGTACTTTCAGAAAATAGCAGAATAATTGCATGTCCTGGTGAGTCATAAAAATAGATAGCATTTGGTATATGAGATTACTAAACAGTTGGAAAGTAAAACATCCAAAATCCTCATTCAGTGAGTTGCTTAAAAGTGGTCCTTTAGCTTTAAATAGAAGTGGTTTTGGAAGAGACTAAAATTTATGTTGTTAAACACTTGCTAAATCAGGCTGACCTGATAAAATTTACTGCCTTTACTATCAGAACAGTTATTACCACCAGTGAAAGAACGACTGAGATCTCAAACTACAGCCTTTAACTGTGCCAAAATGCAGACAACTGGTGACCCATTCAGAATACTTCAGAAGTGCAACTGAAAAAAACTATGCCATTGCTAGGAAGACATTTTACAAGAAGAGTTATGGTAAGAATGAAAGCTCTCGCCATCCTTTTTCATCCATTTCATCCATATTTCCTTTTCCAGGAGATGAGACAAGCAGCAGCTGATGTGGAGGGGGCTGTTGGCATAGACTAGAAGAAGCTGCTACAACTGATGCACACAACTGAGCTGATACTGCTATTCTCACCACCCCTTCACCCCCGCCTTTTCTTAAGGGACATTTTTCACTACACCAAATCAGAAACGTGTAAACATGAATAGCTGATACCTATATTCTAATTAAGTCATTAATAACATGAACTAGATACCAACCCAGTCATGAAGTACTTCCTGAACTTTGAGAATACTTCAAGAGTATCTAGAGAAAGACCATGCAATTTTTTTAGATTGTCTCTCTACATACTATGTAAACATATCTCTAACAGTTGCATCGGTAATTTTTATTGAATTCTGATGTAGTGATATAAATTATATTTTAAAAAATATATAAATAACATAACCACAGATATGGCTACAGACATAGACAGAGATAGCCCCAGCAATCCAAGAAGTCATCACACGAGATTACTAAATCTGGTCACACACTTCCAAAGAAGTAAGAAGCACTTTGCTTTAGCTTTAAATCTTGTGTTCTTCAAAGTCTTATTCTGAGATATCAACTAATAAGAGGTTTTTCTCTTCAAGAGGTGAAGTAATTGCTGTCCATCATTTTTTGAACTGTTTCTTGTACTTGTATATGCGTCAGATACAAATATTTGCCTCCCATAAACCTAGCACAAAATATAGGAAAGAAAGTAAAACAATATCACTTTATTTACATGCAAGTTTTAACCTTTTCAATCAGATACAAAAGTGCATGTAAATAATTAAGAACAGTATTTTTTTCAATAAGAAAGGCGAGCTCCCAAGAACAAAACTGTGAGAATGCATAAAGCCTAAAAAAGAGTGGATTAGACTTCCTGAATTACCTGAGGGTTTATTGAAGGCACAGAGCACAATACGTGCTCTGAGCAACGTCTATAGTGTTTTATTGTTCCCCTAAATGTCTGAACAAAGAAAACCCCATGGAAGGAAAGACAGTATAGGTTGGATGCTTTTCTATTTCCCCCTCAAAAAAACCCCTACATGCACATTCACTCAGTGATTGCTTTCTAATCTTGTCCTTGTTACCAGAAGGAAAACTTGCAGATGAGAAGTTCATTGCAGCCAAGTTAAGCAGATGGACTCAGAGTTGGCTGAGCTTCACTCTTTTTCTGAAGACCCTTCCAGTTCCTCTACCCATCTCCCTTTTATTGCCAGCATCCTCTTTTAAGTGGTTGTTTAGACACTTTTCTTCAATGTTTTCCTTATGCCCTCCAGACTGGGATCAAAGGCCCTGCTGCATCCCTTAGCAGGCAGGAGTCATTGCTCTCTTGGCTGCTGCTGCTGACAGCAATGACTACGGGTGCCTCTGAAGCACTGAAAAGGCAGCAGGAAAGCTGGTGTGAGAGAAGAGGATCCACTGTTAAAACAAAAAAAAGCTGAAAAATAATGCATGTTTAAGATATCACTACAGCTTTTTCCCTAGCTCCATTGTACTTATTCATAAGCGTCAACAATATTGTCACCAGATAACCTCTGAAAGCTGAGGAAGATCTTCTGCTAAAGCCAAAATCGGTGTAAATAATTATGAAAAAAAAAATTTTGCTTTTTCTCTGGATGCATCCTATCCATTGTCACCTTCAAATGGCAGTTTTTTAAACACAGCCTTTAAAAGTTCATTTTTGCCCCTGCTGCTTGTTCTGCCTTTGCCTGCTGCCATACAGCAGCTCCCTAATCTCCCACTCAAAGTTGGTCTGTAGTTCTGGAGCTGAGCTCAAGAGGAGGTGGCTTGGCAAGCATCTGCCTTGCTGCTGAAACTGGGGTAGCTCCCTAGCGAGAGCAGAAGAGAACAAAGGAGCCTGTAATGCTACAAGAGGACTACAAGGAAACACAGGAAGGAGCTCATTCTTGTTTGGAAACAAAAAAAATATTTCCGATCCAAACACTGAATTAACATTATTAAGCAGTTTCTTTGTTGCAGCACAGCAGTCAGAGCAGCAACACAAACAGGCCCCAAGAGATGCAGGCAATACATATCTTGTACACACACACACACACAAAAATACATAAAACTTACCAGTGCTACTTTGCACTTTTGAAAGCAGAAAAAATAGCAAGTAGTCCCACCAATTAGACTTTCAAAAGAGCATAAATAACTCATGTGTTCAAACTCCACAAAGTTTCAATGAAGTTAACTGCCTTACTTCTCTTGAGGCTTCTGTAACCTACACAGTTAGTCAAAAACTTACTGGAGATTAGACAAATTATTATGAT
The DNA here is from genome assembly GCA_013397915.1 of Daphoenositta chrysoptera. Classification (NCBI taxonomy): domain Eukaryota; kingdom Metazoa; phylum Chordata; class Aves; order Passeriformes; genus Daphoenositta; species Daphoenositta chrysoptera. The sequence goes on from VZRO01004347.1 coordinate 337,645, forward strand.
AAATGAGGAGCAATTCAGAAACATTCAGGAAAAAATAAAATCATAATGATATTGAACTCTACCTTGCGACACTGAAAACAAATTATTGCTGAAATTCAGAGCTGATGTGGAAGCTCTGCATATTGTGTACTCACATGTCAGGGCTTTGGCAGGCAGAAGGTGCACCAGAAAGCTGTCCCTGCCCACATCACCTATTAATCAACCAGATTCGTATGAGAATGAGAAACCATCCAGTGAGATGCAAAGTTCCTGAAACTGCATTTTGTCTTTTTCCTCAGCAAAAGAGGATGAGTAATTGTAAAACCTTGTCGTACCCCGTCCTGTTTCTACCACCACCATTAGAACTTTGCAAATGAAGACTTAGTGTGTATAGATTTGATCTCCACTGGGCATTTGCTTTATTCCCCTGACTGTTCTTACAAAGCAGACACAGTGAAAGTGACTGCTGACTCCTCTGTCTGGGCATTAGCTCAGAGGCAGCAGCGACCAGGTCAACAGACACAAGTTGTGCACCAGCCAACTATTGTGCCACTTCCAGCGTGAGCCACTTAAACTGCATCTGCTAATCCCACAGTTTTGCATGCCCGGCCCAGACAAAGCAGGCAAGGCTGCACCTAAATACCCTCCTTCCCTACAGATATAAAGAGGACTTTCCTTTCTAACCCCAGGGATTGGAGTCCGTTGTGCAGCTTCATTTGATGCTGTCTTGTTTTTCTTTCTGAGAATATTGGTGCTTACAGTGTGCCAAATAAACTTCCCCATGCATAAGTACAAGCGAGATTAAAAAAATTGAAATGGTCAAAATATTGTCTCATCCCCATTGAATAAGATCTTCCAGTGCTGTATAGAAAGCCCTGCTGGTACGAGTGACTTCCCCTGCACTCCCTTCCCTGGACATTCCTGACAGCTAGGGTATATTAAACATTTTAAATTACTAAAACCTCCAGGCACCCTGCGGACAATCCATGCTGCCTCCATACCTCGTAGGTCATACACTTACAATCTGTAACAAAGGCCAGTAACTTCTCAATGAAGATATTTCAAATATCCAATAAAAATGAAAGATTATGGAATGGCATCCAGAATGCTCCCTGTCCTCAGGGAGGCAAGGTCAGCATGGGCCTTCCCTCGCTAAACACACTGTGCTTTCATAACTCTCATTTATATAGACTCTATGAAATCACCCGCTTATGAGATTTAAAACCCACATTTCTTCTTAACCAAAAACATAAGTGGAGTAGAGACACTAAAAGTTCTTACTAGCAAATGATAAAGGCACTCATAGATCACAATAAATGCAGTTTTTATTACTAAAATGTTCAAAGATCAAGAATTGAAATAACCAGTTACACTATTTACATCAATTAAATATCCAAATTCAGTTTCTGGATGCTACATGGAAGCATACACTCACAGAGTACACTGTCCTAGTTTCCCTAGGATGTCTATGTTCCAGGGATATCTACATGCACCTACAGCAATGCAACAGGACTATTTTAAAGTGCAGAGCTTTGAACAATTTTTAATGCTGTTACTCAGCTGCACTGTAACAAGTTATGGAAATAAAGGGGACTTGCAGCAGGCTCAAACAGGGACACACTTGAGGCATGAGGCTGTACACACATGGCCACACATCTGTGTATTAAACCTAATTTACACAAGACACTACCCATGCAACATAAATATATAAAATTGTCTAAAAGAACTTTAATTTTTGGTGGATAAGGCTAAGAAAGGTAAAGAGATTCGTTCAACTACGATTCTCTTTTCCTCTTCCTTACTAACCAATGTAACCAATTGTGCCTTGCCATGGAGGAAGCTTACAGAAGGCAATTTCAAAGGGGAACAGAAAGGCTGAGGGAGAGAAGGACGCCTTTACGCAGCTAATGCCTCACACTGGCACAGTCAGCAGCAGAGGACAGACATCCCTACGACAGGATTAATACTGTCTGTACCCCCCACCATCCTCCCCCTCTGAAGTGCATGGCCGTGTCCAGAGGATAATCACAGGAGCAGGCACCAAAATATTTAGCAAATGTTATCAGCACTGGGAGAGGTGTTGTGTTTATATCACCAACACAGTGGGGAGAGGGGAAAGCAATGATATTTCTAAAGAATACGAAAACCATAACTGGCTAATACACATTTGCAGCATCAAAAACTGGAAGGTGGAAATAACAGTGATGACAGGTTTGACACTGAACAAATATAACTTGAATGGCTCATGAAAATACTGCGTGTATGTGCACACTTGCCATTTATATCCCTGCATGATTTTGCATGATTGTCCTACTTTCAAAACATTTCAGTCTTTACTGAAACTTTTCCATAGTCTAGGCTATCCTTACACAAACCATAAATTTGTAGATGGCTTTGTGCCTTCCAAACTATTATTTTCACTAGCTTCTTGAACAGTAAGTCCATGCTTGCAGAAATTTGTCATTTAACAAGTTGTTTATTAATGAGAGGTCATCAAGGTTGGTTAGTTAAAAAAATTCAACAGTCCGCTTTAATTACATCAAACAGAGGAACTGAAGTGGCCTGAATGCACATCAAATACTCTGGGAGCTCATAAACACAGTGTAAGAAAATTCATAAAGTTCTGAAGTATTGGTTTCTATATTAAATGTACATTGACTCACGCTATTATTACTTAAGATTTGATAGTATCAGCAAAATGATTGGCGTTTTATAAACATAAATAGACAAACTTACCCACAAAAAAAAATTTGCACATTGGCCAATAAAAAGAAGATAACAGAATGAAAAAACAGATGAGATAAATAAGCAGGGATAATGCGAAATCATTACATTCATCACTGTTAAGTACTTTGATATTGCATAAATTCTATATATATACAGTATATATTTATATATAGTATATATATATATATATACACACAGTAGCCTGGTCCATGTATCTCCATGAGCTGTTTGATTATGAAGGTGAGACCCTTTTCTCCCCAATACTGAGACAACATCTATTGGAAACATCTGGATATAACCTGTCAGGCCCACCGGACAGGTAACACTAGGGAAAGCAAAACCCCAAAGCACTGGAGCAGTGCAGTTTAAAGTGTCAGTGTCCAGGGGTGCTAACATCATCTAGGTGAATGGTATTGTCCTGGATTGACACTGGCAAAGTATTCTTCAGCCTTTTCTGGTCAAGAGTTATACTTAAATAATAAAAACATATTTCTGTGAGGAAAAACTTCTTGAGAAGTCAGAGAAGTGGATACTTCAGCTGACTCGAAGGGCTTAGGAACCCAGATGACAGAAGTCAAAACACAGAAGCTTGGTGCTTTTATTTTAGCAAATTCTGTGCAAAAAAATACAGGATGCTAGGAAAAAAAAAAAAAAA
>VZRO01004347.1:341031-403802 GCA_013397915.1 Daphoenositta chrysoptera
AAAAAAAAAAAAAAGAACATAAAAACAGAGTCAGGAGGCAGTACTTCACACAGATACCCCAAGTCCTACGGACCCAATCACCAAAAAGGCTGAGATATCAAAGTTCCGGACTGAGAGAGACTGGTGCTCATGTTTTTTTGGGGCATGGTGTAGAGGGGATTTTTTACAAATACACATTACACATCCACTAACAGGCTCCTAATAGTAAGAAGTTGCTTAAGACCACACTAATTATTACCATGGTAGAATGGCAGTCTCAGAACTGCTATGCAAATCTCGGTTTCCTGAACAGCTTTACAGTAAAGATAAATATCTAGTATTACATCTTTAAAAATGAATGTCATAATTTTGTAGAAATTTGTTCTTTAAACTTGTCTTAAAAGAATTCATTAAAAAGACATAAGAAACTAAATGAAAATGGGCAACATAACTTGTTTTGCAGCTAATTCCAATCTAGATTTCAGGAAGATGAGATATTATCTGCCTTTTTCTTGTCTTATGGCTCCCTCTCACCAGAGCACATCAGAACCAATTGCATTATTTACACTCCCGAGTATGAATCAAAGTCCAAAAGGTTTTCTGTAAGAGAGATAAAAGAACACAGCATAGACATGATCCATCTCACAAGTGAAACACAATAAAGCTTCAACCCTAGGCAGGACATCTGTATGCTATGCTGCAACACGAAGCCTCCAAAGCCTCCAAAGTCTTTGAAGACTGATGTGGCAATTCAATTTGATAAAAAGGACCATATTAAATTTCTTATATAGCATACAAAGTGAGCTTATATTTAAGTTTTGGTTTATAAATGTTTAATCATGAAACATCTGAATCAGCAAAACAAGGAGGTTGATTCTCTACACCAACATGTTTTCTTTTTATTTGCCATATTTAATAAGGAGCACATTTATGAATCCCCTATGTGGATTTCAGTCTCTTTGTGGAATTCAGACCAGAAGTGAGGTAGGAATTGAGAAAGGTTTTAATGCAAAGGGATGAGTCATTCAAAGATTTCCCAAATATTTGTCCTACAGAAATCAGTTGATGGGTGGAACATGAAGCTGGCTAACACCAAAGAAGTCCCCCCACCTCTCTATTTGCAATGCAGGGCTGGCACACACAGGCACACACAAAAGCTTCAAAGCTTGTGAGGGGCTGTGGGCACATTTTTGCATGTGTATGGGGACAGGAAGGAGGAGGGGAGGATGGCAACACAGATTTTTCAGTCCATACTCTTCTTTTACAAGCACAATGCAGAGAGATTACAAAAGGGTGTTTTCTTTGGACCTGAAGTGCTATTTGGGAAATGAGAACTATTTCAAATGATTCCTTTTGTTGCAAATAGTCCCACTACTTAATGAAAGGTCCCTTTTTATTACCTTGTGCCCAAGTGACTATGTGAAACAGAGATGGACAAACATTTTTAAGCAGTTTTTTTAAATTCAATTTTCTACATCACAGGCAAATAAAGGCAACCCACAATGTGAACTATTTGGGGGGGGAGGAGGGGGGAAAGGATGATTTTTAACATAGTAACAACATCAGCCTCAGTCAGGTAATATTACCTTCAACACCTCATAAAACTGCATAACTTTAAAATCTTAAATGCCAGAGAGCAGCACAGCAATAAATATTGATGCTGGGGGATGTTGCTATAGGGCAACATTTTTAGCTTGTCAATTAATACTATAGGAGTAGCAGACTGCTCTTGAACACAGCTTTTGAAACTCTTCTCTTGATATTCCTTCGGACATCTGCAGTCCAGAAAGGGTACAGGTAACTCATACTGAAATCTGTTGAATTTTAATGCAGTAGAAGCAGACATGCCACAAGGTCTCCGTTATTGGTATATGGTATGATGGCTTGTTTTGTCAGGTATTTAATGTGGTGGCAGAAAGAAATTTTGGACTGCAGGCATTTATTTCGGTGGAATGTTGACAAATACAGCCTAGAAGAGAAGTAACCATCTACGGTCATGGTATTATTTTAAAATTTTCTGCCTACATAAATATGACAGTGTCCCCTATGCACAATATAATGCTACTAAAAACATGCTTCCTTAAAGATGTGCCTCTTAAAAATGGTTATGTTCACTATCTGAAAAAAACAAAACAGTTATTAACAGTGCTAAAACCAAGAATGATTTTTCATTTTATCAAATCACATTAAGAATGCTCTTAAATTTTATGCTGTTGGTTTACATTTATAGTATCAAATGTACCCTTTCTGCTCTACCGAGGAGCCTGAAGGGCACCAGATTAGTCCAAGAACACAGAAGCTTGCAAGTGAACTCATTGCTACTGAGCACAGGTTGTGCTGAAACGCTCTCACTATTCTCTCTGCTACCCTCTAGTGAACAAGGAAAAATAAGCTCTAAGCACCTTTGAATCTTACACTGAATTGAATCTTAACTGAGTTATTAATCAATTCAGTTTTCCAGTTTTGAAGTAAAATAGAGACCTCTCTCGACAGCACTTCTGGCAATTATTTTTCCTGACTTTGTCACTCCATAAATTGAGAAGTTTAAGACTGCAAACTGCATTTAAAAACACATTTTATTGAGGAAGTAATTTGACTAGTTCACATTGAAGTCTTTTTCTCTCTACATTCAGGACCTTTTTTTTCCCCTCCCAGTGATACACATTGCTTAGCAGTTTAAAGCATTTTTTAAAATTGTAACTTGTTTCAAACCATGATAAGTGTTTTGCTCATGGTGAGGAGCTACTTGTCTTTTTTGAATATTGGGAAAGGGAGATGCAGTGGAGAATGAAGCTTTAGAGAAACTTAGAGAATTTGCAGTGATTTGGTATCTACTGCCAGAGACAAGAAAGGGGTATTTCACTGAACTATTTAAGAAAAGCAACATTCAGGACATATTGTGAAGGTTACTACACTGTTACTGTTTGCTGTTCCTCTACACCATTTCTAGCTCCTTTCCTGCCTCTTTCTGAGGATTAAACAGATGGTAAACAGAAACTAATGTCTGTGTAACTCACCATCTGGCTAATAGATGCATTTTTGCATAGGCTCATTAGCATGCTTTTTCCATCCCAAATCCTCCATAACAGTTTCGTCTCTGTCTGTATCATCTTCATAACATAGTTAATAAATGCAAAATGCATATACGAAGTTGCAGTTCATGTGGAACATAATCACAGCTTTTAACTAACCAAAACATCAGAAATGGGACTCGACCCAACCCTCCTGAGCATCAGCTGCATTTGCTGTCTGGTCCACTTTTTGATTATTATTTTATTCTGCTTGAATATCTGCCTTTAATTTACCACTGGTTCATTTCTTACCTGAGATGCTCTCTGGAAGAAAAAGCAACCGCTAACTTAATCTTTATAATCGTTGTTTTACTTAGAGGGAAAGGCAAATCATTTTAAAAATTGCCTTAAAACCTAAGCTTATTTGAGTTATAGCTTGGCTGGCTTTTCCCATTATAATTACCCTGAGATGCCTAAAAGCAAGAAGAGGAATGACAGGGCTAATTTTAGCCTACTCAATAGCATTACGCAGTTCATCAAGAACCCGGATTTTTTTTCTCCTTGACCAATTCTGTCCCCATTTAATAACACTGGTCAGAAAGTTCAAAACTTGCGTTATTCAAGCTCAGCAAATTACTGCTTAGAAGTGACAGTGTCACGAGGGACTAACAAACAGATAAACACAAAGTCAAAAACACACACAGGTCGGAAAGTGGGATTCAGCAGCAGTCAAATGGAAGTCAAGAACAGCAGCACAGTGCATTGCATTAACTAAGGATATGCTAAGGTCTCTCCTCAGCTACTTGTGAATCATCAACTTTAAATGAAAATGGGAAATATTCAGAGGAGAAATAAAATCTACTAACGTTCACTAATACGTTATCCATGAGTGTTTTAATATAGTTAGATAAAATAGTAAAAGCATGAAAATCTTATGCCAAATTCTGGGGGAATGACAGCAAAACCACTGGACTGGAGCCTGCACAGGATAAGGGTGCTTCATCAGCACAGACAGCACCTGCTCTATAGCCCATCATTGCACCACACTGCAGATGTGGCTCACAGGCACAGCATTTCAGCCAGCCCAGACTCAGGGTTGGCTTTACATTGCTAATAGGGTTTCAGCAAAGAAAGGCAACCACAAGGAGACAAGTTTGTCACTGAGCTGAAATGAACCCAACACCAACATCAGATTTTTGTTGGTTTGGGTAGTACTGTGGAGCTAAGGGAAAGAGAAAAATAGAGAGGAAATAAGAGTAGAAGAAGCAATGATGGAGAAGAAAGGGAGGCATGAAAGAGGAGAATATCAATAGAGAATGGAAATTGGTTGAGAAGAGGGAGAATGTAAAAATGAACAAAAAAATGTTGGTTGCACAAGCCAACAACAGCAAAGCTGGAAGTCTAGATCTGTCCAGTAATTTTAAAGAGATAGCATTACAAATGCACCAAGGATATGCTGCAAGTAACTTGTTTATCCAGATTTATCCAGGTGCAAATACAGCTTATGACCAGTTTTTAGAGAGCCAAACTTAGAAAATCTTCTTCAGCAAAAATTCTGATGTGGAGAGAAATGCAATTTCTGACCATAACTCCAGCCCACCCATCAGTGAGACTATACTTCAGTAGTGGTCTGGTAGGTTTTGTCCCAGTTTTATTTGGCAAGACTATCACTACTCATTTATACTTGCACATTGACTTGAAAACATACTCATTTTACCTCAGACTACTGAATTACCAGCATGACTCTAAGAACTCTGGTTTTAAAAAAGAAAACTCTAGAGAGAGTTACATTGATTCTGAAAAGAGGTGACTAATTTCAGATCCCTTTCCCACATTTCAGATCCCAACCACAAGATGTTGAAGACCCTCAGTTTCCAGTGACAATACTGTCAAGTGCTTAGCATACACAGGCTTTGACCTTAGTCATCTAAGTTTCAGAATTCCCATGTGATCCACTGGCAAAGTGCTTCAGTTTTTAGAGTGCTGTTCTCAAGCACTGAGATTAATTCCACACCAGACAAATTCCACACTTCAGCAGGAAGCTCCGTTCCAAGCAGAATTTGCAATTATCAGACCCAGTAAAAAGAAGATTAAAAAAAAAAAGTGAAAAAAAAAGAAGGTATGTCTGGCCTATTTTGTAATACCAACCATTTATGTTTCCACAGTTCTTTTCCAGTCCTTTGTGCTTCTACATCTGAGCTGTACTTCTTGGCTATGGGCTTCACTGTGTTCTTCAGAAGAAAATGACAGCCAGCAGGATGAAAGGGATGGCTAACAGTCCAAGGACCAATTTTTCTTCACTCCAGACAGCAACCCTGTTTCAGCAAGCTCCCATCCATAATCATTACCTCACACCTGACATGGCAGTACTTAGACATAAGGCTCACTCTTGCACCAGGGTCTACAAAGAAACCTCCCAAAGCCAAAAAACCCCAAACTCCTAAAATTATACATACAAGGCAATTAATTGCAAAAGAGTTAAGTTATCTAAAGTAACTGCTGTCTGGGCCTGTGGGTTTCTTTTTTTTTTCCCAGACAAGGTTTGGGTACTGGGGGGGCTACAGGGGTGGGTTCTGTGAGAAGCTGACAGCAGCTTCCACTATATCTTCACAGAGCCAATGCCAGCTGGCTCCAGGAAGGACCCACCACTGGCCAAGGCTGAGCCCATCAGTGATGGTGGTGGAGCCTTTAAGATATTTAAGAAGGAGAAGAAAATGTTATTGGGCAGAAGTAATTTGCGGCCAGAGAAGGAGTGAGAATATATGAGAGCAACAACTCTGCAGACACCAAGGTCAGTGAAAAAGGAGGGGCAGGAGGTGCTCCAGGTACCAGAGCTGAGGTTCCCCTGCAGCGCCTGGTGAGGACCATGGAGAGGCAGCTGTGCCCCTGCAGCCCACAGAGGACCCCACCCTGGAGCAGGTGGGTGCCCGAAGGAGGCTGTGACCGTGTAGGACGCCCAAGCTGGAGCAGGCTCCTGGTAGGACCCATGGGGGACCCATGCTGGAGCAGGCTGTTCCTGAAGGACTGCACCCATGGAAAAGGACCCATGCTGGAGCAGTTCATAAAGAACCGTAGCCCATGGGAAGGACTCAAATTGGAGAAGTCTGGGGACCACTGGCTCCAGGGGGAGGAACTGCATGCTGGAGCAGGCAAAGGACTCCTCTTCCTGAGGAAGAAGTAGCAACAGAATCAACATGTTATTAACTGACTGTAACCCCCGTTCCCCTTCTTCCTGCACTGCTGGGAGATGGGAGGTAGAGAATCAGGAATAAAGTTAGGCCTGGGAAGGAGGGAGGGGTGGGGGAAGGGTTTTTAAAAGATTTAATTTACTTATTCTTACTTACTTGTTGTCCTACTCTGATCTTTTGATTGATAAGAACTTCAATTAACATCTCCAGGTCGGGTCTGTTTTGCCCTTGACGGTAATCAGTGAGTGATCTCTCCCTGTCCTTATCTCAACTCATGGTGTTTCAGTATATTATCTCTCCTCTGTCCAGCTGAGAGGGAGAGTGATAGAACAGATTTGGTGGCATCTGGTCTAGCCAGGGTCAACCCACACAGGCTGCTGTCACGAATAGAGTGCACCTTTCTCAGCATTACTAATCTGGACTCATTAAAGGTCACCAAATAACACTGTATTGTGGCAGGGACAAGGGCAGTACCAACAAAATAAGCCTTCTGAGTATAAATCCTTTCAATAGCTGATGTGCAGTTGATGCAGGGGCGATGCACAATTCTAAGGTCTTCAGCAGGGATCAAGAACATCTAAATTAATCAATGAGTTTAATCAATTGGCACAAGTTCACAAGAAACAATTCAAGAAGGGTGTGGCTTAGATATGACATTTTGCAATGCCTATCCCAGGTGGGGATTAGTACAAATACACCAGGATAATTACTACCTAATTAGAATATAAAGTTATGACATTGTAGTCTGCACTTAGCCTGATAACACTAGAGATACAAAGCAAGCACCCACTTAATTATTTCAACACTTGAACAATACAGAGATGAAGAAACATCTTCTAGAACTGAGATTCATCTCAGTGGAAAATTCCACTCTTTTTTTCATTTATTTCTATTTTAAATCATCAATATTCCAAATCAGGATTAATAGAAGTGGGGATTTCTGAGGCAAATTTTAGAACAATTAAATGGGATTTCAGGTAAATTAAACTATTGTGTATGATAAAGCTAAAGCTAAAGTTTTTATTTCAGGTGATTTTACAGTCAAGGAGCATACACAGAAAATAAAAATGGCAATACAAATCTATAAACCTCGTGCCACCTCATACACCTTGCAAATGGTGTTTTTAGTGTAATAGGACACTGCTTCTCTTTCCCTCCTCACTGCTCCCCCCTGCCGCCAAAAAAAGAGAAAAATCCAAAGCATCACTGAAATATTATTTTTCCACCAGGGAAATATGATTTTTACCAAATGGCATTTTCCAGGAGAAAAAGAACAGGATGAAAAAACCCCTCACCATCGCTTTGCTCCAAAGCTTGGCAATGCCAAGGAGTGTGCCAGGCTGTTTGTCAGACAGCTCTATGAGAACCTCCCACTCTCTGTCTCCTACCAGTGTCTCACCTGTTAGAACAAACACAAAGCATGCTGCCTACCTTTTGCTTAGTTCATTCCCAGCTTGCTGCTTCCAGATGGGGCAAAATTACTGAAGCCATCTGGAAATATTATGATTATACATTTGCAGGGGGAAGTCTGGTGGTTCTTTCAATCTAATTCCTTCAGAAGAGTTTATGAACTATTACTGCTTCTCTGTTCAAGGATTTCAAATGTGAGGGTTTTTTAGAGTACAGTAAGACAAATTCAGAACCACTCCAGACAGAAGTCCTGCCAAAAGTAACATCCACAGACTGAAAAATGTACACCGCCCACCAGGAACAGTGCAGAGTCCATCCCAAGCTGTGTGACAGGCTGAGCACTAACCCAACTTCTGCCACGCAAAACCCTGAGCCAGGTTGAAACCTATGGGACAGTGTCAAATGCTTTGCACAAGCTCGGGTAGGTGGTGTCAGTCACTCTTTCCTCATCCACCAACACCTTTACCTCATCATAGAAGGCCACCAAATTTCTCAGAAATTATTTGCCCTTAGTGAAGCTATGTTGGCTGTCACAAATCACCTTCCAATTTTCCACATGCTTTAGCATAGCTTCCAGGAGGATCTGCTCCATGATCTTGCCAGACACTGAGGTGAAACTGATGGGACTCTAGTTCCCTGGGTCTTCCTTAGTATCCCTTCTTAAAACAGGCGTTATGTTTCCCCTTTTCTACTCAGTGGGAACTTAACTGGACTTCTCAAATATGATGGATAACGGCTTAGGCACTTCATCTGCCAGTTCTCTTAGAACATTTCTCTCAGATACATTTCATCAGATCTCATGGACTTGCGCACCTTCAAGCTCCTTAGATTGTCTCAAGCCTGATCTGCTTCTACAGCAGGCGGTTCCTCATTCTCCCAGTACACACTTTTCCTTTCTGCAATTTAGGCAGTGTGGCTGGAGTACTTGAAGACTGAGGCAGAAATGTCACTGAGTACCTCAGCCTTCCCCAAATCCCAGGTAACAAAGTCTCCCATTTCTTTCCAAAGAGGGCCCACTCTTTCCCTTATCTTTCTTTCACCACCATATATGTAGACGCTTTTCTTGTTGCCCTTGATGTCCTCTGATATCCCTGATCAGCTTTAATTCTATCAGGGCTTTAGCTTTCCTAATCAAATAACTGGCTGCTCGAACAATCTCTCTGTATTTTTCCCAGGCCACCTGTCCTTACTTCCACCCTCTATAAGTAGGCTTCTTTTTTGTGTTTGAGTTTGTCCAGGACCATCTTGTTCATCCATGCAGGCCTCCCAGCATCTTTGTATAACTTCCTTTTTATTGGGATGTATTGATCCTGAGCTTGGAGAAGGTGATCCTGGAATATTAATCAGCTTTTGTGGGTCCCTTTTCCCTTCAAGGCTATATCCCATAGTATTTTACCAAGAAGATCCCTAAGGAAGCAAGGCCTGCTCTCCTGCAGTCCTGAGTAGCGAGCTTGCTGTGCCTCCTTCCTGCTGCCCCAAGGATCTTGAATTCCATTATTTCATGGCCACTGCAGTCCAGTCTGCCCTTGAGTTTTACCTCTTGCATCAGCCCCTCCATGTTGATGAGATCAAGGTTACACATAGCATCTTTCCTTGATGGCTCCTCTATCACTTGGAGAAGGAAGTTATCAACACTTTCCAGGAACCTCCTGGATTGTTTATGTCCTGCTATGTTGGCCCTCCAACAGCTGTTGGGGTGGTTGAAGTTTCCCATAAGGACCAGGGCTTGTGAATGTGAGGATGCTCCTGTCTGTCTACAGAGATCACTGTAGACCTCATGACCTCATCCACTGAGTTGTCCTGGTCAGGTGGCCTGTAGCAGACCCCCACTGTAATGTCACCTGTCCCTTCCCTCCCTTTAATCGTGACCCATAAGGTCTTGGTCAGCTCCTCATCCTTCCCCAGGTGGATCTCCATGCATTCCAGCTGGTCATTACCATAGGGAACAACACTCATTCCTCACCTCCTCTGCCTAAAGAACCCATATCCTTCCATTCCAACACTCCAGTCACAGGAACCATCTGCCCACTGATGACAACTAGATCACAGCCCTGGGGTCTTCACGCATCTCTAACTCCTCGTTTATTCCCCATGCTATCTGTGTTTGCACAGAGGTATTTAACTTGGGCCCCTGATGAAGCCAACTTACTGACTGTAGTGGCAGCAATTCCTTTGTCCTGTTCTTCAGGTGCTCCCTGCTGACCTGTGATCTCTTGCCAGGCTCTGGGCATCTCCTGCTGGTACTGACATCAAACTGCTAGGAGTGGGATAGGTTGTGGTTCCCCTCCCTCAGCTACCCTAGTTTGAAGCCCTCTCCACCAGCTGAGCAAACCTATGACGAAATAACTGCAGCTCGTTCTCACCACAAAAACATTATTATTCAGGTGCTTGTACTATACAGCAACAGCTTATCTGCTGCAGATAAATCTCTCCATCTTCTGATTTTAAAAGGACAGTCAAATGGATTTCTCCATACAGCTCCTCCTGTATTTAAGCAGGAAGAAATCTTCTCAGACTGGTGGGGGCTAGTCAAACCTGCACCTTTCCGTGGCAATATGAGCTTCCCACCTTGCACATTGCTATTACTTAGAGCCTTACAGGAAATAAGAAGAATTCTGGGTAGTTCTGCTGCCTATCAACAATTTAAAGTGTAAACATCTTCAGTCCAGCACCTTTGCCTCTGTCTATCAAGAAGAGTACCTAATTGTCCCAGATTGCTACCGACCACCACCAGCATTTCAGAAAATAGAAATAACCTTAACCATAAATATGCTCAAACGTGCCACAAACTTACCATAGCTTTTCAAATGTTGCCCTCATAGATAGCCCAGGAGAATGCCACAGCACTTATCAGCTTGAATTCAAAGGAGGGAGAGAACAGCAACAGGATGAAGCATGCACAGGCACATTAGGGGAGGAAACAAACACACTCGTTTTTGCCTCACTGGTATGTAGCAACTTCCAGTGATTGTAGCCCAGCCCTCCACCAAACTGGTTTGTGCCCTCAAGGGTATGCCAGGAAATTATAGGCTTGTCATGCACTTCTGTTGTGGCAACATGCTTACATATAATTTTCAGCAATACATATGTTCAGAAGATATACACTGCATGAGTCTTTGTTACACAGATGTAAATAAAACATCATGAATATAGAAGTAAGAAACCTTTCTCTCCAGGCAGTCAGCCTTCTGTAAGGCTGTCAATATGCACTGTTAACGCATGGCTGTCCTACAAGAGTTTTCCTGGAAAAAAAAACAGGTAAGAATGATACATATTCAAACCACTCACAAAAAGAAAATTTAAGCTTAAATTAAGAGCAGAAAAATAAAAAGGTAATTTAGATGGAAAGATAAAAAATTCTTTACAAGGAATACACACATGCAATTCCTTTAAAAAATTCCTATCTCTTGATCTTCATGAATTGTTTATAACCATGTTCAGTTAATATATGGATTTTAATTACTATGAGACAATTGTGAAAACAACTTTTTAGCTCAATAATATTCTCTCTTGGATCACTAACTCAGCTCCAGAAACTAAGAAGGTAAACTGAGTTCCTACCTTACTGCTTACAACAAGATGTGGAAACCCTTATCCTAAGAACTCTTTTTGTGCACCAGGCCAGGATGTAACCATGACCTCTTGTGCCACAGCTGCACTGACAGAAATCCTCATCCTTGCTCTTTTTTTCCACATAAAATGAACTGAAAATACTGAGAAGTAGAAACCACCAGCCCCAAGGAAGGAGAACTGCAGGGATCTCTGTACTGCACTTTGCAGAGTGGGGCTGTGGTGGGTGAAGGCGAGGACCCGTGTTTGCTGTGGTCAGAGACAAATCACAGATCCCTTCCAAATCAGCAATTTCCAAGTGTGCTGCTGTGTGTAGGGAGACTAAAAACATTCAAATAATACCAAAAATCTATGCAAATCGTATTGGCACCACCAGGCAGGCCTAACAGCCCTCTCCCCCCCTGGTGTGTGACTTGTGTGTTCCTTTGCCATAAAATCACAGATTCATGGAATTGTTAAGGTTGGAAAAGATCTGTAAGATCAGAGTCCAGTGGTTAACCTCAGACCACTGTGTTCACCACTAAACCATGTAGTATGCAACAGAATCAGCCCCAAGTCCAGAACTGGCAAAATCCATTATCTGTACAGTTTCATGCAGAGCAAGGTCCTGCAAGCATCATCCACCATTTATTTCTGCCAACACTGTACATCTCTGTGCCTTCCTTCCTTCTAGATTGGAAGCAAATTAAGCCTTTGGAAATAGGAAGCAATTTACATAAAGTATTAATTCCTCTTGATGCAACAGTATTTTACTCTTTGTTGCTTCACATCAATCAGAGTCTCTCGGATTTCAGAGGAATGTTTGCCCAGTCACTGTGTAAAGCCAAGTATAAAAAAAATTCTGCTCATTCCTTGACTGTAATTAATTATGTATTTATAAGCTCATAGTCTGGTGGATCACAGGCATTTTGCAAAAAACTAAAATATAAAATATCCTTATAGACTACAGTTTGCATGCAAAAGTGGAAAATTCTGTAATTTCTATCATCAGTTATAAAGATTAATAAGAATTATTCTAATCAAACAAAGGAAGCCTAAAGTCTTCCACAGTATTTCTCATAAATGCAGTCAGGTTACTGTTGTCATTTATCACCTTATAAAACCGTGAGATACACACAGACTGTTGTTCTTCAGCGAGTACTGTTTGCCAAAATGGACTTTCATTTTCTATTCCGTAATTAATTCATGTTTAGATATAGGTGTCTAGAGGCAAAACCTATACCTGAACAGAATAGTATATCAGCTACAGGTTTTATATTACTATGCTTAAGAATTCAACAAGGAACTAAACATCACATAATGATGAAACGACTTTGCCAAGGTTATGCAAAATGTGCCTGTCAGAAATGAGAATCAAACTTCTAATCACCAGAGACTACTTAACCACAAAAGTCAAACTTTCACTCTCTTGAATTTGGAAAAAAAAATCTAAACCAAAGTGCCTTCTAAATCCACTAGAAAGGTATAATATAATTGGATACTGAATAAATAAATCCCAGTTTACATGCAATGATACACCGATTCTGCCAGTATTGACATACATCTTCTTTGCTAATATGGACTGCTTTTTCTGTATTTTAATATTAATATATAACCATTTTGTTCAGATTTGCTGTATAATAACACCTTTCTCTGAAATTGTATCAATTTTAAAATATATTTTTAAAGTACTTCTTTCAAAGCCCGTAATAAAAATTTCTCTGAAATTTACTCCATCTTTTCCAAACTCAAAAATACCAGCCTCTAATGCTATAAAGTCCAAGTCTAGTATCAATGCTTGGTTTATTTTAGTTTTGTGTGTCCCACTTTCAACCCAAATGCTTCTAATGAGATTAAAAGGGGAAAAAAAAATTCAACTAAATAGAACAACTCACCTGGGCATCTTAGAAGATCATTTCAAATCCATATAAAAAGCTTGCCTGGGACAGGTCTAACACTGAGGAATAACATATTTGCCACAAGAGCCTGTGGTTTACTTTAACCCTGGGATAATGAAAAAAGCAGAACAATAAATCAATGGTCATTTGTCTCCACTTTCACCAGTGTTCAATGGTATGTTAAAACAATGTAAGCCTGAACTGTATAAACCTCCATCCCTCAAACATTGTTTATGGCTTCTCTGTGCTGGAATGTTTCACTGATTCCTGCTAAGGGATTTGCAAGGCTGAGTAGAAAAACAGAAGTATCTTCTGTGTTTCTCATATGAGGATCACCATCTTTTTGAGGTACCTTAGGAACCAGCAATGAGAGGGGATCAAAATGGGCAGTGGTTGCTGCAAGGTTTGTTTGAGTCCAAACAATCAGACTGAGATTTTTCTTGGTGTCATTGCTGATAATAAATGTGATGGTATTAGTTCCTTCCTTGCTCATCAATGTGAAAGATCTTCACGTATCTGCCAACAATTCATAGCCATATTTCATGAGCTCTGGAACTGAAAGAGTCACCAGCAAGTAAGACTGGTGCTGCACTGGTTTAGTTTTATTAAAAGAAATAAATATCAAAACAATACAAACCCCCCCTGCTTGCCTCAGGGACTACATACACCTAAGAGCGATGTGATTAGTCTTTGCTGTGAAAATACTATAGTCACTCAGATCTGTCTAAATGATAAAAAGAGAAATTACTACTAGAAATAGAGACTTAAAATTATTTTTAATAACATCTATATTTAAACTCCAAAATAGATAAACCATAAAGCACATATTTCATAGTAAGCTCTGCAACCAAACAACATTGAATTCTTTAAACATACAACTACTTACCAGCCTACAAAGCCTTTAGTGCTATTACATTAAAATATAACTTACAATCTCAAAAGCCAGCACAAGGAAATGTGAATTATTGTTTACAGGATGTTATAAGGCAACTTAAACCCGTGTACCAAGTTTATGCTTTACTCAAGACTAATCCCCCTTTCTGTTTTGGAGCAAACACATTCCCAGACCTCCGGTGGTTTAGGGCACACCAGAGGATGTCCTAAGACAGATCAAGGCTTTGCCTGCCAGCAGCACAGGTGTTGCTGTAGGAGTCTGACCTGCTCCACAGTTGTTCCTGGGACACCCTGACTGTGTTGGCTGGATGTCTCAAGCCAGACATATAAATTGCTCTGTGTGACTATTTTAGCCTCTTCCCCTCAGCTGATGGTAATTATGTCATGGGATACTCCAAGAGGAGGAAAATGAGTGTGAGGATTCACCCAAGCTCAGTAAATGTCCTTCCTTCTAGTTTCCCTAACTCCTATATGTGCAAATTACTCCCACTTACAGCCTTCCTGTTTCAGTGGAACCTGGGATTTCAGGTTAATCCCAATTTAATCCACTCACACCCAGTCTGCTACACAGCACCTAAGGCAGCCTGTTCTGACAGTAAACTCCTCACTAAGCTTAGCAAAGGTTTCTCTTGCCGTACAATCATTCATAAGACCAATGACAGGTGAGCAGGTGTTGAATGGAGCTTTCAAGTGTTTCCAACTTAAAAGCCTTCATGGGAGGGGAGCATCTTTTAAACAACATAGAATCTAAAACAGAAAGTAATAACTCTCACTGAGATTAGCTCAGCTGGTTAGAGGAGTGCTAATAACAACTCATGGCCATGAGTTCAATTCCTGCATGGGCAATTCCCTTAAGAGTTGGACTTGATGATTGTTGTGGATTTCTTCCAATTCAGAATATTCTGTGACTCAGGTCTCTTGGGTGACTCTTTATCTCCTGTAGTGATGCAACATCTCCTTGCTGCCACTGACTGGAAGCTAGCTATCAAATAAATTACATTTTTAATGTCACAGTACTTATTCATTGATTGTTCCTGGACACCAATTCACCATCATACTGAAAAAACTGAGAATGCAATTTATAACCAGAGAATTGGCCAAGACAGCTTCACACAACCTCACCATTCACATCACCATCAGTAAAGTTAGAATGAGCAGCAATTCACATATTGTTTCTTTGCCTAAAAGTCTTCCCACACAGATAATTTAACCTTAGACACCCTGCCTCTCTGCTGGGCTTTGAAATTCAGCAATAACAAAGCATTGACCTTAGGTGTATGCCTTCTGTCATGTTGTGACGTTTCCTTCTAGATTTTGGGAGACATAAACCTTTACAAACCTTCGCATGCCTTCTCAAAAACACTAGAAGCAAGTTGGCACAATGAAAACAAATCCCTTCCCACAGTCATGCCTTGCCACCTCTCTGCTCCAGTAATACAGATTTCGCCATGGTAGCTGATGCCACTTTCTGGAGCATAAAGGAGACCAACAGATGGAATCCTCCTGCAAAACTTTAACTGAAACAGCTCCTGACAGTATTCGAGAGCTCACCTGGGAGAGAGAAGTTTCTTTCCAAAAGGAGAGCAGAGTAAGGAGCAGCGTAAATATAGGTCAGAAAAATTTCATCTCCCAAATCATCTTCCTCAGACTCCACTGCTCACTTTGTCCCAAAGCTGCAAGCTCCTGGGTGCTGTCAGCAAGACATTCAGGCTGGACTTCCGTCAATTCCTGCCTCACAACAGCACCCAGCTCCGGCAGGGACAGGACTGCCAGAGCCCTGCTCCTACCTCCACCCCCATTTTAAAGCCAATGCCTGATTCAGAAAATGGTATTCTTCAAGAAGTGCCAGAAAGTTCATTTATATGTGATTATAGTTTTCTAAACTCCTTAAAATTCAAAAGTTGAAGCTAATTTCAACATTAATTGCCTAAATATTCAGCCAAATTGCTTCCCTGCTCCCAAGTGAGAGGGTGAAAAAAACAGACTCATCTCAAGGTTTGCAAACATAATTGCTTTGGCATCCATAGCTGTGAAGCAGTGACAGCTCTTCATAACATCAAATTTACTTGAATATTCAAAAGTTAGACTTCAGGAATCATTGGAATTGATGTCATTTTCCTTTTTTGGGCTTTTTTTCTTTTTGTGTTTGGCTCTTTTATGAAGTAAACTGGACTTTATACAAACTTTGCTCTAATAATAGTGACATAGAAAAATTACATACAAACATAGATAAGCCTATCTCATCAACAAAAGTTATTAGAAACTCAAACAGGCAGCAAGACTCAGATGCAGGAAGCTGGTTAATATTTACTTTTAGGTGCTTTTCTAAAACCAATTACTTCAAGTTCACTTACATCCTTTAAATACAATTTCTCTACCTTCCGAAACAGCTACGAGTGGTGCTTCCCCGCACTTTATTTAGCACTCGGCCATGAAAGTGTAAGAGCAAAAAATGCACACAGCTTCTTCTGAATGGGATTTAAATTCATAATTATATCCCTGTTAGAAAATATTCCTACATTAAATATGTATTAAACTCTCATTCATCCATTTGTATGTGATTTCTGTCAATCATAAACACAGCAACTGTTTTTTCACAGCATTAAAAGCTGTAATGGTTGACAAGCACATAAAAATCGACTTTTTGGGTACAGCTGCTCCAGGTTTCTGCTTCAAAGAAGGAAAAGTGAAGAGTTTTCCTCTGCACAAAAATATAATGTAAACAGTGCTGTTGTCTGACAATTTTGGCTGGTATAATTTTGTAAGAAAAGCAAAAGCCAACTGGAATATCTTAAAAAAAAATCACAGACTCACAGGGCTGTTCTGCTATGTTGAAAACTTCACAATAATTCTGAGGCTGCTGTGCATATTTCCTGCAGAAAACAAAAAGTGTGTATATATACATATTTATTTAATTCAAGTCCTAACCAATTAGCATCTCCCCTTCCACCTCCCTGCCTGTGGTTAAAGCACCACTTCTTTTCCCTAACCTACACTACACACACTTAAAAAAGCTGTGGGTGCCTAACGTTCTCCCACTTGACATGTTAGAATCGTTTTTAACAGCTTAGTTCACAACTGAATGCCTGTAATTTCCTAGCATGTCCTGAGGCAGTTTCCTAAACTGTGTCATTATCTCGACAGGTCTTCAGGGACAGGGCTAAACAAGGTTTAAAATGTTATCTACAGGGCTCCTCCGGGGTTCCTAAAGAGTTTTTCTAGTTATTTGGGTGCTTAATATCAATGGGGGAAAGTGCTTTTATACTTTTACATTTGGCATTATCTTTCCGCCACCATGTATTTTCCACAACTAACAAAGTTATTGCCCATTTTCATTTGTAGAAAACCAGCATTTTTTTTATTGCCTCTTGTATCTTCTAAAAATTTCTGTAATTAATTTCATAACACCACCTTCCACTGAACATTTGTTTCCCTGAGCATTTTGAAAATTGCTATCAGGAAGGCTCTTCTCCCTTATTGTATGTTTAATCTTTCTAAAACATTAGCTCCACTAAATTTTACAAGAGTATTGTATAACATTTCAGAAATGGGAAAAAAAGTCAGTTTTGTCACATTAATTATACAAGTACTTCGAGTTTCCAGGAGTCATTTCTTCAATTTATTTTACTCTTATTCACCATCATCGTATTCAAGGTGACAGCCATTACATGGCTCACTGTTTCAGTAAGGGAAGAAATCTGCAACCACAAAGAAGCTGCACACTTATTCTTCCTCCCCCTCCTTGAAAATGCACTGCAGAACTACTCTGAACATCTGGGCATGAAAGGGAACTGGATGGGTTTGTGTAGTACAAACAGCTCAGCAGAGTTATTTTGTCTTCATTTTTGTCTTCTTTACAAACTGATAAAAATGGGGATTGCGTCTGACACATAGTACATGAACACTAAAAAAGAAGTGACTCCTGCTTCTGCTTTTGATTGATTTTGTGTATTTATTTCAAAATAATAGGGTGAACCACAACTTTTGGCCAGACTTTTGGTACCTGGGAGAGAGTCTGGCCATTTAACACTAAAATTTTTTATAATTACAATCAAGACATAATTTGGGGTTAGAATTCTGGCAGAAATATAAATGCTTTTTTTGAAAGACATCAGCAGTTACAGGTGCTCCTGTCTATTTGTTGGTTACATCAATGGGATTAGGCAGCACCCACTCTCATCTGGAAACATATGTTCAGGTCCTTAAGTTTTTAAGGCATGACCATCAAATGCTTCAACTTCCTCTATTGATGTGAAGCCTGAAAATGTAATTAGATGACCATCCCAACAGAGATCCATCAAGGTAACAGAAGAAATAGACTCAAGGGCATTTTGCATTGTGTGGAGCCTGATGTGAGGCACTTGCTCTGGCTCACAGAGGAACAGCCCCTTCAGAGGAGGGTTAGCACTGATTTTTCTGAGTGGGTCCTGACGCAGGGTGAAGCCAGCTCCCAGGCACACCTCTGGGGGGGCACGGAGATTCCCTTCTCAGAAAGCAGGGGTTGGTGATGGCCTGGAAAAACTGCTCAGAGTTGGAGCTGAGCAGAAGACTCGCGCTGTGGGGTGTCAGTGTTGTGCTGCTGTGAAGCCCACAAACACAGAAATCCTGCAAGACTCATAACATCGATTTTTTTCTAAACCCTGCAACAAGCACCCGACAACCTCCCATCTGAGAAATGTTTCCTGTGTTCATCTGCTAACTTTGATTTAAAAGATGCTTCTGTAACTTTGTAACCTGCCAAACCAGAAGCATGAGCAAGATTCCAGTCAGTCACAAACCAGATTAACATCCCAGATACCATCTAGCCAGAAAGAACATCAGTGTAATTTCAATCTATAAATTCCAGATTTATACAATGGTAATGAATAAAATTCCATGGCCATGTTTGAGTTTTAAAGGTAAAATACATTCTGTGCCACATTTTCACACCTACAGAGACCAATAAAATCACTAAGTGAGAATTAACAATTAGTTCTCCATATACAATACAGAATCACTTTTAAAATTCTCTGTTTTGGTTTTAAGAAACATAAATAATAAAAACATGAGAAATAAAAATGGAAAATTGAACATGGATTCTAGCCTTAGACAGCTAAATTTTTTTCCCCCACATAAGACTAGTTCTAGCATATCTCAGTTAATAAAGCAGAGATAAAATGTAGGGGAAAAAACCACTACTCCTATAAATTTAGTGATAATGTATCATAATTAATAGAAGATGAGTTGATTAATAATTAATAGCTGGGTTAATAATAAATAATAATGAATAATTATTTTTGCTAAATAATAAATAAGCAGGTAAGATAAATTAGGTATTTCTATACTTCATATTTAGACATTTTAGTTTTCTTAAGTCAGGCAACTTTTCTTGACTACATGACAAAACCAGCCACAGCTAATATACCTTAAGAGTTAACAGTTTGACTCTGAAAATTTAATTATGAAATTTAATTTTATTTTTCTTTATGTAGCAGAATCATTTTTTCATTAAAACACAGTTGATTCAAGATGAAAATTGATTGAATATGTAGTTGTATAATACAATTAAGAGATCACAAGCCTAGAAACAAAACATTCATGCTCCCAAAATATTTTCAAGAGAGCAAAATATTACTTTGAGACAGAAATCCACAATTATTTGCCTTATAACTATCAGAATAGTATTACTTCTCCTCATAAGATTATAGATTAAATTGAATTTGTGCAAAATAATTTTTTACCTACAATACATTGTCTCACTCATTTGAGTGGGCTTTTGGCAGGACATTCAAACATTTCCTATTCTTAAGCTTTTTAACATTAAATTCAACTTATAAGTTAATAGATAGTTTCATGCATTGCAAGAGAATTCCTTGACCTAATTACTACGTTAAGTGAACTGTAGTATTTTTCTCCCCTTATTTATTGGTTTCACAGCAGAAGGTCAATCAATTTCTCTCCTGTTGGTAGAGGGATATAAATGTCTGTCTTCCATGCAGATATTCTTAAATGCTAACAATGATCTAGAACATGATGAACTATAATAATTTATTTCTATTTTATCTTGAACTACCACATGAATGGAAAGAAGAAAAAAAGAAAAACCGTAACTGCTAAAGTGGTTTCTGGAAACAGCGAGGAAAGGACAGCCACTGACATGGACTTCCAGCACAACAATAACTAACCCTGGGCAGGCATGAAAGCCGTAGGTAGATAATTACTGACAAGCAGAGAAATAAGTGAAGCCCCTTTGCCACTGAGCTGAAACACGGGGTCAGCCTCCCAGCTGTGCAGCTGCCCACAGCTCTCTGCTGAGCACCGGAGAAATCCCCAAACGGGGACTTGCTCTGGAGCCTTCCCTGCAGAGCCCGGTGCAGGAGGCTTTGTCAAGCCCGTCCACTGCACTGCTGCTCCCAAAGCAGCAGCGAGCGGGAGCCACGGCAGCCCCGTGACACCTGCCCTGTCTGCAGCCTTTTCCATGGCTCTGCAGGGCTCCATCACTCGGGCTCTGCAGCAAACTCCAGCTCCTTCCCACATCCAGGGAGAGGGGATCCCTAGATTCTGCCCTAATCACCACCATACACGGCGCTTCTCAGGACTCTTCCTGTGCATTAATTATTTAAAATATTCGAAAGACAATTCATATAAAATGTATTTTCCTCACTGAGTTCAATACAGGATGTCCTGCAGCTGAGAGGTTCAATTCATGACAAGGAGGTGGCACACTTGGGCCTGTGGGCACCAAAAAGAGATACATGTACATAATTACAGCCACAATGTAAATTAAATCTCTATTTGCTCAGAAATAAACAAGGCAGTTGTGTTAGATGTATCAAAGACAGGGTGAGAGGAGGGCACAACAGAACAGGTTTCACAGCAATGGATTTAATTTCAGCCATCCATGAAACATATTAACTCACTTAGAAATAATTTCTTCTGTGCCTCTCCTGGAGAGAAAGGAAGTAAAGACAAAACTAGGAGAAAGTATCCTGAAAAAGAATACAAGTACAGCCTACACTTATTACAGAAAATGGAGTCACCAGGCACGACCCAAGCTGCCACAAGGAGGGAACAGATAGCATAAATCACCTTCACTTCCTACTTGCAGTAAATCACTCTCACCCATCTGGACCTCCCAAAAATTTGTTTTGCAAAGCCAGAGTTATCCATCAAGCGATCTATTCTGAGCAAGCTGAAGAACAGCCATACCTGCATGTATAGAAAGCTCTCTCCAGAAAAGTAATCTGTTACCTTTTGCTTGTTAGTGCAAGTCTGCACGGACTCATGAGCTCCCAAACCCCTCCAGAACCTGGTAAAAAGTTACACCCAGGAGGTTAAAATAATGCAAAAGTTTCCTATGCCGATTGCTGAGGTCAAAAATATTTGTGTGTCACAGAACTACTGACTGATGCTGACACAACTTGTACCTAACTATCCTTGAAACATTTACTGGGCTAAATTTTCAGCATAATGATTTTATATATGCATTAAAAAAGATGTTGTAACAGTTCATCACAAGCTTCTTTCTGCTCCATAAAAGAATGTGAAACACAGGAAATGAGAAGTCAATTGCTTTTCTGTCCGTAGATGAATGACTGAGCCGCCAAGGTTGTGTAACAAATGCAAGGCATTCATTCCCTATAAATCAGAATATACAGATTCACTATTTGTGCATTCCCTGAAGTGGCAGAAAGGCATGATACAATTCGAGGTAACATACATTGAATTCAGAAATCAATCTAAAATGTGGCTATTAACAGGGACATCCAGATACTCACCTTCAGAAGGACTTAATGCTCCTGAATTTCTTCTTCAAAATCCTCCCACTTTCAGCATTAAACACTGACTTTTAAAGTGCAATTTATTATGAAAAAAAAAAAGCAGAAATTGAGGAAAACAACTCTTCCGTGAATGTCCACATTAACAACAAAACTTACTACCTGGGGCTTTAAAAACATGCAGGTCTCACAAAGCTGTGCCAGTTTGGAGACAGCCTAAGTGAAGTTTTCGAAGTTCCCTAGATCAGTAGCAGCCCCCAAGGTGATGGGAAACTCCCACTGGGATGTTTCAGAATTCAACTGCAACCAGCAGAATCACAGGCTACAGCAGCCAGACCTCTGCTAGGAATTAGCATCACCTCATGAAAGCACCACTCAGTTTCCAATTCAGGGGCAATTTTAGAAATTGAGTAATTTTAAATCTATAGCTAGAGGTGCCCAATTAAAACTAAGCAGGAGTTTATTATATGTATTCAGAAAGGACTAATAAAGCTGAAGAATGTGACTTTTAAACAAGAACCTTCTGACACCCGATTAAAAGCCCAGAGCAAGCTGGCTGCCTGTGGTCAGGGGGACACAGCCATGGCCTGCCTTGGCAAACCCATTCCCAGAACACATCGGAGGGGGAAAGCTCTGAGCATTCTGAGACCAAACTGCTCCGTGTTTTGACAGACTTTTCCCATCCTGCAGATGCTCATGATAGACTCTGAAACACTTCAGCATAGAAAGCAGAGATGAATTTAACCCTCGGTGGGGAACAGCAGAGGTGGCTGTGTGAGGTGGAAAATTTTTCACGAATTCAACAAAATGGTTGTAAATGTAAAAATGTTTGTATATGGGTTCCTGTGATGGCGATTTGAGAGAGACAGGAAGAAGCAAAGTAAAATCTCCTGAAAAACAGTTTGATGAGATTTTGATGCAAGTCAGAGAAAAGTTCCAAATAGTGACACTATAAACTACAAAAAAGAAAAAACAAAAAGGAAACAGACCTTCATCTCGATTTTGTGATAGAAGAAATAGGTAGCACGCAGCAGAACACAGCTTAGCGCACCACTACAGGTATTAAATTGCAGGTCTCTGGTCAACATTGTCAGAGGAAAAAATAAGCCACACTTAGAACACAGGATGAAAACAATTCTTCTTTTGTAAAGTATAAAACTAATAACTCTCAGGAAGTAAGCTATGTTTCTAAAAGGAAGGACATGAAAAAGAACTCCCCATTCCCATGTTCTCACTAACTAAATTCCTCCCTCTCCAGAGAGTGACAAGTCCTTATCAGAGTACATGTTCAGGTACAGAAATCAAAGTACAGGCAGTTTCAATTCCACCAAGCTGCTGCATTTGAAACCTGTGGTTAACACATTTTTCCTAAGACTAATTTTTCTTCAGAAACTTCTGTGCAGAAAAGACATGGGAAAAAAGAAAATTCTCTTGGAAATACAATATGTATTTGAAGAAAGAAAAAGTAGTCCACAGACATGCTGCCGGGTAAATTTTATATGTATATATATATATACACACACATACATATATATATTTTTAATTGTGCGTGTGTGTTTAAATAAATAAATAAATAAATAAATAAATAAGCTAACATATTTGAAACCTACACTTAGGGGGTTACTTTCTCCTGGACTCAAAAACCTTTACTTAGAAGAAAAAAGAAAAAGATGCTTTCATTGTAATGTCATGTAGATTTTCTGCTGCAGCCAGTCTGTATGATATTTCTTCCTAAACTAAAACACTTTTTTCTCTTCAGGCTATTGTCTGAACACAGACTCTGTATTACAGCTGGGATTGTTTTCCACAAACGAATTCTGCTACTGCTACAGGAAGAGACAACAATTGTTATTTGGAGAACGACCAAGTTGCAACTATTGCTTTGGTTTTTTTTTTTATTTCTCCTTCCATTTTCAGCTCAAGCTGTTTAGAGCAGAAAGGACTCTTCTTCAAAACAAAATCCAGATTTGAGGATGGGTACAAATTACTGTAATGTCTGAGTGTGTGGGCATCCTTACCACTCCTACTCCACTCTTGTGAGACTGACAGGAGACCCAGAATAAAAAGGTTTTGGAGGTGCTGCAGTAACTCCAGAGGCGGGACACAAAGATTATCAGAGGGCTGAAGCCCATCTCCAGTGACGACAGGCTGTGAGAGCTGGAGTTGTTCAGCCTGGAGAAGATAAGGCTTCAGGGAGACCTTAGAGCAGCCTGCCAGTACCAAAAGGGGGACTACAAAAAAGCTGGACAAGGATTTCTAAATAGGACATAGGAAAAGGGGACATGGTTTTAAACTGAAAGAGGGAAGGATTAGATTAGATATGAGGAAGTGTGAAGGTGGTGAGGCACTGGAACAAGTTGCCCAGAGAACTTGTGGGTCTGTCCCTGGAAGTGTTCAAGGCCAGGTTGGATGGAGCTTTGAGCACCTGGTCTAGTGGGAGGTGTCCTAGCCCATGCCAGGGGAGCTGGAACTGGGTGATCCTTAAGGTCTCTTCTAACCCAAAGCATTCTTTGAGTCTAGGAGACTTTTATTTCTGAACCAGTCATGCACAGCACTGGGAAAGACCAGAAAGTATCTGGGTATGTCCAATAAAGTATACTTACTGCAGCTACCTCCATTTCTGACAGATCTTAATTTTAGCGACTACTCGACCACTTTCCAGTGATTGCAAGCCAGTGTCTTCTCCCTCAATATCAGAAAGTTGCACCTTCAAATAAGTGCTGGCAGGCTCTAACCTGCAGACCCCAAAATCAGCATCCCTTGCCATCAGACACATTATTGGCTCATAATTTATTGAAACCAAGCCTGTTAAACACAAAGTTGGCATAAAATCCCGGCTCAATAAATTACATTTCACAGTTTGGAAATGGTTAACTGCCTTACTGTTGAATTAATGGTTTTCTTTTCTTGGTTTTCTCTGCATGACTCACCTTCATGCTGGCCATAGAAGAAAACAGGCTTTCTAATATAGAGCTATATAAAGGTAGGTTCATCTGTCTCTGAGCTTCACACACATGGCAGGCAAACGTAGACTCAACAACAAAGCTACTGTGTAGCATGGAGACCAATATGACCATCCTCTAAAATCAGAAGAGACTACCTGAGCTACTGACTCCATCCCGAGCAGCACACGTGCCCTGACAAGAGGATGTCAAAATCCATCTACGCACACACTTCACTCCCAGCATGAGCTCCAAACACTCTATGCCAAACCCATAACCTGACACGAAATGCTACACACAGTCTAAGCCACACATTAGGAAGAACCAAAGGCATTACTAATTAAGAACAATACCAGCAATGGGAATTTATTAAGTTAAAAAGCTCAGGTGATGTTAAGTGATGAACCATAATCCACATTTCAATGCACAACAAAGAAAGTTTAAAAAATCAGAAAGTAATTCCTAGATTGCAAGATCCAGTCTTAAAGTCAGTCCAAGTTTCTCTGCAAATAATAAATAAGCTAACATATTTGAAACCTACACTTAGGGGGTTACTTTCTCCTGGACTCAAAAACCTTTACTTAGAAGAAAAAAGAAAAAGATGCTTTCATTGTAATGTCATGTAGATTTTCTCCACACAAACTCAGCTATTAGCTAGCATTACTACCTTTGCAACTGCAGCTAAGTCCCACTGTCTGTATGACTTTGCAACCATTGCATCCAAGATGCTCATTCAAGAGAGACGTGGCCTCCTGAAGTCAGATGTGCAGGGTCACCATTGCTGCTGGCCAGAGGCTCTGTGCTTGAATCAAAGACCACCCAAAAAGCTTTCTCAGGAGGTGCCCCTTCCTAAGCAAGGCTGCCACACCAGCGGGCTGTACCTGGCAAAGCAAAAGTATCTCTGTAAAAACTGTTTGAGTATTTTGTAAGAATTACCATGTGGTATCAGAAGATACAGCATGGCCAGTCCCCACTAAAACTCACAGGTGTCTGAAGACCTTTTGCCTGGCTCCTCTCCCAACCCCTATTTTTCCAGTTTACATCTGTCCACAGGGTTTCAATAAGGATCTGTTTAATGATAAGGCCAAATATTCCTGAATAGGTTCCCTCTTCTGGAGTAACAAGCCATCTTACGTGTTTTTCAAGGAGATGTAGTAAAAATTCATCAATAATCCATGTGGCATTTTTTCTATGGTAGCTGAGGGAAAATGTGCAAATTCTCTCTCACTCTGAAATCTCTCAATCCCTTCAGATCCTTGACTTCATGGTGCTGATGCAAAAAAATTCCACTAGATGGTGTGGGATATGTAGGACACGTAACTCTCCATATTACACCTTCAGTAAACAGCATTTCCCCAAGTTTCAATTGCAATTCCCTTGCCTTTCAACAGAGAGAATTAGTTTATAGGAAAAGCAAAACACATACCTTAAAAAGCATTAATTCAACCCGGGACGTGAGGACACTGGTTTTCCAGGAGGATAAAAGCAGTAACCCTGAAATCCTATTTTCCAGTGAATTGCATTAAAAATTAGGTATGCCATTTTATTACTTCGAGCAGAAAAAAAAAAAAACCTCAACAAATTCATCCCTTTGGACAGGAAAAATCCCTCTTCTTTCCCCTCCTGCCCCTCCTTCCCCCCTCCCCTCCCCACCCCTTTAGGAAGAGAAAACACTAAGAAGTCCAAGAGAATGCAGAAAACCCTGAAGTTTGGTCAGTCCCGTTTCAGCCCATACCTGAAGGGCTTTTCTGCTTTGAAGATGTGACTTTCTTATTGAGGAATCTTCTACCAGGGACCTGATACAACAAGTTCTCTGGCCCTTTCCTGTGGCCATACGGCACCTACAGTGCTCCATCCCTCTCCACAGAGCTGTGGGGTGGGATATGGAGAAGCCGGGGGGAGGAAATTAATTATCAGAACTGCTACACACATTTTAACACTTATTCTTTTGTAAGAATTAGTCTCAGATGATCTACACAGTTATCACTAAGGACTCAATAATGCTCAGCTATGATACAACTGTTAATTAAGACATAATTTCTTCAGAAAACTTGCATTATTGAGTGAGAAGGAATGAACTGAGCTTGTCTCTTGGATCACTGAATGAATTTGCAGAGTTTAGAATAAATAACACTAATTAAAAAGAGAAAAATCATAATCCTCACATATCTTTAACCTTGGCACATATTAAAATAGAAACTATAAAGAAAAAAAACCTTTTAAATTCCACAGATATTTTTAGGCAATTTTCAGTGCTGAATAGCTTGTTAAGTCAATACACTGTTGAAAAAACTGTAAGCAAGCACACATGATCTAAAGCAGAAAAGGATTCATTCCTCACTGACTGATAATCAGAAATAAGAGAATAAAGTCAAAGTGCCACAAGGGAAAGAAGTGACATGGAAAGCCACCACTGGGCAGGGGCCCACAGATGGAGCAGCTGTATTGCTTTCCAAAAGACTTTGATGCTTCACTCCCAATCGGGCAAAGTAAAACAGTTATAGCTTTGAATATATTGGGGAGGATTTTTTAATTTTAATTTAGCTTCACCTCTTACAGTCAACTTGTAAATAACAGGCAGTTATGAGGAAAGTCCAGCCCACGTGTGCTCCTACAGGAAGCTCCCTTTCACCTAGAATGACTTGCTGCCACCAAATTCCCCTCCTGCCCACAGACAGCCAATAGCATTTTGTCCCCAATAAAAGGAAAGATACCAACCAGTCACTCCTAAAAGACTAGCCATGAATCTCATGGGCATCTGACCATTAAAAAAAAAAAAAAAAACCCACAATTCACCAATTTTTTGGGAANAAAAAATCCACGATTCACCACATTTTTGAGAAAGGAAATAATTTAATTGTTCCTAGATTCCAGATATAAATTTAAAGATGCAAGGAAATTGAAAAGGTAAAAGCAACCACCTGGGAACGAAAAGACAGCCAGAAGATAGGATTGCTCATAAAATAACCAGCAATCATCATGTAAAGGGACCAGAAAGAAAAAGGTCCTGTGAGAAGGTAATATGATTTTAAGACTTCTTTCCAACCTTTAACAACTATATTAATTACAGGATATTAATTACGAAAAAGGACCAAAAAGGAAAAAACAAATTATCTCATAAATACTACATAGAAATGCAAAGTTTCAACAAAAACTGATAAATCCAAATTATTTGTGTAACACAAGTAATCATAAAATATAAAATGAATGCTGAAATGATACATATTTAAAAATGTATTGTCTTCCCCACTCTGCAAACAAATATGTTAGTAATGTAAAAAAGGAGAAAAAAAGAGGAAAGAAAAAGGAGAAAAAATTAAGAAGTTCAATTAAAGTTTAAGGGTGACAAAATAGAATAAAATTTAAAACAATCAAAGACAATACTTCTATTTCACCACATTGTAAATGTGAAACAACATTGGGTGATTGATAGACTGCTACGTAAGATAATGCATTGTATTACCTCTGAGCAGTAACAAACTATACTACCTTCTTCCAAGCTTGAAAGTGCAGAGAATACTAAACTAAATGTAAGTGTGAATTACATAAACATTTGACAGTTTTTATTACATAAACACAAGAAAATATCATTACTGTATACTTATGATGCTGATAGAATAGCACACAGTGTGCCCCTTTTTAATGTGTTTTACAACATTTTAATGATTTTTAGAAAATATTGCATTGCAATTAAACTAACTCAGCTCTTTTTTTCTATAGAAGAGGTGTAAAGAATGTAATTCTCAGAGTTTTTCTCTCCTACTACTGCTCCTGTTCATTGGAGTTTTTTCTTTTTGGGTGGAGCTCTTTGTCTTCCCTTTCTTACATCCCTTAGATTCCCAACTCCCTTACTCTTGAGTGTCTTGTGAGTTCTGGTTTTTCCTTCCTCAGACAATTACTTTTTCCCTTGCAGCTTCTCCGAAGAGGTGCCCAGCCTTAGCAAGCAGCTCCTTGGGAATCTTATACAACTTTATATTTCAGAATTACTTGGAACTAAGTTTGAGAGTCTTTCATTATTACTTTATAACTCATTGCCAAGCAGGCCAGTTACAGACTCAAATGAAGAGGTCATTCAGCTTTATTTTTAAAAGTCCATGACAAGACAGTGATACTTATGGAGCCAGACTATCTGGCAGCAGATGTACAGAATTACTTTATCAGGAGTTCTTGTCAAAAACTGTCTGGAGTTTGTGATTTTATATGCTTTTAGAATTAACTATCATAAAACAGGTAGCTGAGAAAAAAATGCTACTTGCTTATCCCACTTCAACAAAAACCCCGTGGGAAAAGTTTGCCTAGTATTCTCATAAATTATTACAAGAATTTTCCAAGAAGGGGGAAGTAAGAGGGAGGCAGGGCCAAAAAAGCCATTTCATAATAAACTGGATTTGCATGACTGCAGACATAATCCATACCTGCCTCAGGAGGGGCTGATGGAAAGCAGTCACCCCAAAACCACCTCTTTCCTACTGCCAGGTTGTGGCATGCAACTATCAGGTGCTGGCTGTGAGAAAGGCATCCTAAAAAGCAATCAACAAGTGGATTACAGCTGCCACTCCTGTACTAGAGTGGGCTAACAGGGGAATTCAGGAACAGCAACCACTATTTTTACCCTCCTGTGTGGTATTCTATAGCACATATCAAGTTTAGCCTGTCTTTGCTTCTGTCAAAGCCAATATAGAACCTTCTCAAGGGCTTCTCCTATGTCCCTATGTCCCTGACTCTTGCTGTCCTTTACAGGAACATCAGTTACAGCCAACCTCCTACTACTCTATCTACACAAAGGTTTCCAGGATCAACTCCATCCATGTGACCACTGATCCTCTAGCTTCAGCTAATCCCAATTACTCCTAAAAAGGCACAGTGGTTTGTCTGTGAAAAACAGTAGATGCATTTCTATCTTTAGAAAATCACATGTCAAAAAAAAAGAGAGGTAAGATGACCTCTCAGGGTAGCCTATGACCTTTTAGCTTTTACACTTCCCATGTAGTGGAAATTGCATTTTCAAGGGCCAGTCCTGGACACCATTGCGGGAGTGAAAGCAGAGAACAACCTCCAACCCAGAACACTGAACTGACACATGAGCACCATTAGAGAGCATGGGAGAACAGATTTTCAGATAAGAGTTAAAGGACACTCTGAGAACAGGAAAAGAGATTATTACAGTGATTACTTGATACATAGGACAGCCAAGAGAGATGTAAAACAGCCTCATGCAACATGGAGAGAAGAAGCATAAGAGACTACTATGCAGGGAGCAGACAACAGAGCTTTAGACAGAAGTATTAAAATAAGAGGTTTTTTAAAATCTATACATGTTACTCTGTAAAGGATTTAATTACTGCAAAATATTATGCTACTTTTCCTTCTTCCTATACCAGCAGACCACTCACAATATGTTATGAGAATATATGGACCCAAAAAATCATTGACTTAATTAGTTCTTGCATAAATCAAGAGAAAACCATATCCACAGCAATACAGGTGACACAGAAAGGAGATGGCAGCAGACTTGTTCAGCATTAGTCTGGAGCATCACATCAGCAGACATGACCCAGCCTGAGGGCCAAGGCAGCAGCTTCAAACACAGTCCCTTCCCAATGCTCCACTCTGGGGCAGTGCCCATCCGCTGTCTCTGAAGCTGGTGAAGCCTTGCACCCACAGGTTTGGCCAATTTATACCCCAAAGAGGCTGGGAACAACTGGTTAGCTGCAGGAATGAGGGCTGGTTGTTCCAGGCCACACTGAGCTCTACCCAGCTGCTGGAGTTCACACCAATGCCCTGATCCTGCTTGCTAGCCCAGGCGTAGCCTACAGGACAGTTTCAAGTCTGAGCTAACACAAAGCTGGTTCTCATATTGTGATTTACTTTGCTGAGGTCTGGGCAAGCCTTGGGGGTGCCACAGCACCAAGACAATTACAGCAGCTGGAGAAAGAGCAACTCACTAACCAAGCCCAGTACCCTCTTTCTCCTCAGAACCATATTTAGCTCCTTTTAAATTATTTGTTGAGTTCCATATTATAAGCACTTATATCTTTTGCCCTTCACACCCTCATTACAAAGCTACTCCCCAGTATTTTTTTCTAGAGACGTTCTTTTCCATTTCTATTTAAAAATGTCACTCAGATGCAATGTCCTTTTTTCCAAAGTGTCTCCCTTGGCTTCAGATACGCATTCCAGATACGAACTATTCCTAAGGGGAGGAATGTTATTGACTCCAATATTCAAGCCACTTTTTTATTTGAGCAGCACAGCCCAGCAGACTTAGATAAACTAAGGAATCAGATTAATACAGTCTGTCCTTTCCAAACCCAAAACCTTGCATGCATGTTTGTACATAACTTTCCATGCATTTTAACTTGTGAGAACTCAATCCAAGTCTATTTACTAGAGCCAGCTCTTTTAAAGGCCTCATTACTTACCCAAACCCACATCTCAATAAGGTTGGGGAAGCTGCCAAAGGATTTGGCTGAACCTCTTACAAGGCCCTATGATAAATGGTAACTATCATTTTATTATCTCAGTGATAGGAACGTCTGGTTGAATTCTCCAGTTCTGGATGATTAAAGAAGAGTGGTGAGTTTCTGCTTTCCACTCACCATTAACATGAAGATTGTGACTGCTTGGACATTCAGGCATTTCCTGAGTGTGCAATGCATACCCTGTCACCACTAGGCTCAAACCCCGGAATTCTTGGTACATCAGGCAAAACCCCTGG
Organism: Daphoenositta chrysoptera; assembly: GCA_013397915.1. NCBI lineage: Eukaryota > Metazoa > Chordata > Aves > Passeriformes > Daphoenositta > Daphoenositta chrysoptera. The sequence goes on from VZRO01004347.1 coordinate 372,378, forward strand.
GGTATGTCCAAACACCAGAGCACCTGCTGCCTGTTACCTTCCTGAAACCAGAGCTTCAACCTCTGAACTTTGCAATCAGCCAGGACACTGCTGGTTTTCCACCACAACACTGATGACACTCACCCAGATCGCTGCAGCATAGAAGAGTGGCAACAGAGGCCACAGAGAGCCCCAAAGGTGCTCCCTCAGAGTTCAAGCTCACTTCCCCGACACCTGAAGCTGACTGGTTCACTTCCAGACTGCAGAAAATCAGGTTTCTGAGCAGACAAATGGGAATGGCTGATGCTCTCCAGGAAACCCCAGGATGGAGTGCTTCTGAGAGAATGTATCTGCTTTAGTGCCTGCTTTCATGCAGCCAGCTGTTTTGCAGTTACTGTTAGTGTATTTCAGTGGAGAATTAACCCTACCCTGACATTCAACCGAAGACTATTCTTTGTTTTAATTATTTATTGATATTTTATGAGACAGAAGGAAAATTACATATGAGAATAAAGAAGTCTGAGTTGCTTGACAATTTTCAATTTTCTCCAGTTCTGCTTTTAGAAAATAGCAATCTCCACTTAATTGCACTAGAAGGAGCCCAAATTATGAGAGCTTTGGCCTAAAACTTTATTCTGAGACTTGTCTAAAATGAAGCCTGGTGTGCACTGCCTGCCTCCCTGCAGCCTTCTGTTTGCTGGCCCTATCATTGTATTTCCACCACTTCTGATGTGTTACTTGAAGTGCTTCAATAATAATAATAAGCAAGACAATGTGGCATGGGAGACAATAACAATAGAGACATTTTTAAAAGCCATGCATGAGGCAAGGGGTATCTGAAAGAGCAGGAAAAGAAGAAACTGCTTCTGTGCAGAACTGCTGCTACTATAAGACTGCATATAATTATCACAAAATACATCCAAGACACATAGACTCACTCCCATAAGATAGTTTCTTCAACTGAATTTCTTCTTCACCTCCAAAAAGTATTTCAGCTGACAACTTTTCAACTGCCTGACATTTCAAGCTTTTCCTGTCACCTCAAAAAAATGACATCTCCGAGTTCCTATACAGGATCCTCTACAGCATCAAGAGAGAGATTATGTTAAACATTAAAACATTTAAATGGTCTAAAAAAGCTCTCATATATGATAGAGTTTCTCTGATTCTGGGTTTTACTCACCATAACACTGAAAAACAACTCTGCTCAACAGCAGCTGTACACTAAGGGGAGCCGCAGCTCTCCACACCACCAGCCCAGGAGCCAGGAATGGGCTCCCAGGAGGGGCAAGCCCGAACGAAGTGAAATGAAAAGCCCACTATGTCAATATTTCCTCTAACACCAGCAAGTCATCCCAGAAGTTTGGCTACAAGTGAAAGAGGTCTCCTCACACTTACTCTTCAGCAATGTGGAAATCATTCAATCCCCAGGATGCATCCAGACCCCGTGGAGCCAATGGAGAGAAGCGGCACCTCTGGAGTTCAGGCACTCACATTTATGCAAGAAGACATGGTACAGAAGTAAATACAAATGGCATTTAAAGCACTGGAGAAGGAGGTGAGAAATTAATTCTCTGTACAGAGATGACTGAAGAGCTGCAATCTTACACGAGGTCTCCTCTTTCTCACTGGACCATGTTGTAAGTGGCTCTTCCCACCCCTCTCCCTCTTCACCGGACTAAGACTGCCCAGAATACACTACTTCAGCCCTTATTAGAGATAAAATTGAAATCATCCTTCCTTGCACAGATCAACAGCTAAAGAAATTACCTCAACATTACTCTCAAGTTCCCAGCAGTATTCAACCCAGTTTTTATGACCCATTACCCGAGTATCTCACCAACTATGTCATGTTGTTTCTTTCATATTTATCAACTATTCATATTCCAAGCAATGTTAACCTTAAAAAAAAAAAAAAAAGTAGCAACGTTTACACTTTTCCTTCCCAGTGAGTGCCTTCTGAGTGCCTTCAGACACTTGGCTAGGATTCAAACTTTGAATTTAGTGCTCTTAATTGTGGGGTGTTTTCCTATCGGGCTCCTATATTAGACTGCTGGCGCCTATCAACTCATAAATTTGTCTCTACTATTTTAGTATTTTTTGCACATCTTGTCTTAGCAAAGGTTCAAAAGTTCAGTAGAAAAACACTAATCTCTCTGTTTGCTGAAAAGTCTTATGACAGATAATGTGAAGAAATTTACCACAATTATGACAACTAAATTACACAGTACTACATAGATCTTGTAAGGTTGCAGAAAACATTGCAAGTAATTAACTGTTGTTAAGAGGTTTACACTGCCTCACCAACACATACTGAGACCTAAATCTGAACTGCTAATAAGTGCATCAGTAAATTTTGTAAGGAGTCAGACTGAATTACACCATGGCATGACGTTCCTTAGTTTGCTTATTGCTTTCCTAATTGATAAAGTAGTATTAACAGCTGATTCTTTACTAATCTATGCATCCTGAAGGACTGTGTAAAAGATTTTTCCATAGTACAAGAAGCCTGTTTCTCCCTCTGCCCCATCAACATACACCAACAAAGGCACAGAGAGACAATTCTAAAATACCTTTCCTTGGAGAAGATACAAGTGTAAGGGAGGGAAGCAAGCACAAGGGTACAATCTGAGCTTGAAAGAAGTTATTTTTCTGTCAAGTGGGATGGAATGTGCCACCTGGAACAAAGGTACTTTCCGTGTACACAGAAAAGCGTACAATGCATGGGAAAATGGAATAGAAACAAGCAATCATCATTTAATGGACAACAATTTACCTTCACAGATATTTTAAAGTGCTATTGATTTACAAAAATGAGTATGTGAATAAATTCACAAAAAAAAAAAAGAACAAATGAATAAAATATACTCATAAAAATAGAGTGGCTGCCTCTACTGGATTTTCTTCAGTAAATGCAGGTATTATATGCAGAAATGAATCTTAGTCAATATTACCTTTCTCTCCTAGTTCTTGCAAGGGATCTGTGCAAGGATATTGAACAAAGAGTACCACCAAAAAAGTTCTTAATTTAATTAGTAAAAACATTCAACACATTCAGTTAGTAAACACATTCATTCACATATCAATAATTCCCTATAATTAAATTCTCCCTTTTACATTGGCCTAAAAGAAAATCCCTTCTGTTGACAGAGAATATTTATTTTTAAATTCCAAACTAATGTGTACCCTCCTAGCGCTTGTATGTCTGCAGCTCTATGCGCAACAGACTCTGGCTGGTAACAGTTGAGTGGTTTCCAACTTACACTCTCTCAAAAATTACCATCAGCACTACAAATGTCCTGCTGTTTCCTGGTGATGTAACTGCTTAAATGGGAGACTACAGTACAGGCCAGATAATGACAAGTGTCAGTTAAAATAGAAAAAAGAACAAACCAACCAATTTTCCTAGGATAAAAAAAGTTGTTATCTCTTATTAATTAAGCTGTGACATATTTTGTTTGTTTGTTTGTTCATTGCCTTTTTTTTAATGGAATGCGATTGCATGGCAAAGTTTAGGTAGCAGAGGGGATACAGGGGTGGCTTCTGTGAGAAACTACCAGAAGCCTCCCCCATGTCCGACAGAGCCAATTCCAGCCAGCTCCAGAATGGACCTGCTTCTGGCCATGGCTGAGCCCATCAGTGATGGTGGTGGCATCCCTGGGGAAACATATTTAAAGAAACTGCTTGGAATAACAGCAGCCCCAAAAGGAGTGAGAAAATGCAAGAGAAACAACTCTCAGACACCAAGGACAGTGAAGAGGGAGGGGGAGGAGGTGCTCCAGGTGCAGGAGCTGAGATTCCCCTGCAGCCCATGGTGAGGCAGCTGTGCCCCTGCAGCCCATGGAGGGCCATGGGGGAGCAGAGATCCACCTGCAGCCTATGTAGGACCCCACCCTGGAGCAGGTGGATTCCCAAGGGAGGCTATAACTCCATGGGAAGACCACACTGGAGTAGGGTCCTGGCAGGATCTGTAGAGAGAGGAGTTCATGGTAGAGCAGGTTTTCCAACAGGACTTATCCTGTGAGAGACCCATGCTGGAGCAGCCTGTTCCTGAAGGACTGCACCCCATGGAAGGGACCCAAGAGGGAGCAATTTGGGAAGAGCTGTGGTCCCTGGGAAGGACTCACACTGGAGGAGTCTGGGGAAGACTCTCCTGTGGGAAGGACCCCACACTGGAGCAGGGGGAAGAGTGGGAGGAGTCCTCTCCCTGAGGAGGAAGGAAGGGTAGAGGAAATATGTGATGAACTGATCACAGCCCCAATTCCTTATCTCCCTGTGCTGCTCCGGGGAGGAGGGAGAGAAAATGGGGAGTGAAGTTGAGTCCAGGAGAAAGGGAGTGAGGGATATGGGGGAAGGTATTTAAGATTTAGTTTTTGTTTCACATTACCCTGCTCTAATCTGTTACCTATCGAATCAAACTCATTTTCCCAAGTCGGGTCTGTTTTACCCATGACCTGGTGAGTGACCTCCCTGTCCTTATCTGAACTCACGATCTTTCATTGTATTTTCTCTCCCCTTTCTAGCTGAGGAGGGGAGTGATAGAGTGGTTTTGGTGGGTACCTGGTGTCCAACCAGGGTCAACCCACCACATGAAGTCCAGTCTTTTTACTGGAAAATCACGTGACGGTGAGTTTATGCCAACATTTTAAAGTTCCCCAGAAATCTTACAAAGGTAAGGGGAACAAAAAAAACCTCACAAAAATGTTTTGAGTAATTTTAAATTTATTATATTCCCTCCTAGAATAACAAAATTAAATCATAGTTAGGGCCCATGGAAAGACAGATGGGTAATGATTTATTTTCACAGCAACGTGGAAAATCAGTGTCACTAATATGTTTCCCCATTCACTGAAAAAACCTGAAGTTGAACAATAGGTTAAAAGCCTTTTCAGTAGTGCAAATACAACTATTTAGTAAAGTTTTCAATGATTCTTCATACAGTCATTAGAACAGCAGTTTCAAGTAAGAGAAAATTACCTTGATTATTTACTGCTTGATGAGCTACTGATAAAAGCAAAGTTCATTAAATTAATGCATTCACCTCAAAAAAAGGAAACACACACATATTTGCAACAGTAACAGAAGTGATCTAGTTTGACTGAAATAAGGAAACACAAAGACGGTACTTAGTACTCACTCAGTAAAACTACTATCACAGTAAAAATTACTGAATGTCAGAGAAAGATCAAGTGCTAAAGCCAAAAGCATACAAATAGTTTTAAAGGGAACAGGAAATAATACTCAAAAAATCTGGAAAACAATCAAAAAGTGCTTAGGGGATGTAAAACAAGCCATTAAAAAAGACAGCATCTGTATTAGGATGAACTGAACGACCATCAGTTTCTAAATGAGAGTTTTGATGAATTTCAAGTCACAGGCAAACAACATCCTGAAGGAAAGCAATTGTTTTGTGTGCGAAGTGGTGGAAATAATTATCAGTGGTGCCTTGGCCCTGCAGCTGTAGGATGTGCTACGCTCTTATTCACAGCCTTAAACACAAAGGATTAAAGAAACAGGAAAAGACAAAACTCCAGCACCAGGCAGACATCTCTGAGTTAGTAAATTAAGCAATTTGTTCTGTGATCACAAGGACAGCCAGCGTCTGCAGAAACTCAGTTTTAGACTGAAGAGAGTAGCTGGCCTTTCATCTGCAAATTAAGCAGTATTGTGCTGCCACATCTAAAAGACATTAAGTAGTGCCAAATCTCATTTGAGATGGTTCATCCTTTGCCTTTCTCCATGGAAATGCCATCCAATTTGAGTCACAGTGCTGTGCTTCCAGGACACTGATGTGTGCACTCATAAGCAGTTCTATGCGCCCAGCACAGCCAATATGAGCAGCTGCTCCGGAGCCACCAGCAGAGACTGCCCCCGTGCTCTGCATCCTGCATGTCAGCAGTTCCCCCAAACACAGCCCTGAGCTCCACCTCCACCATGGATCTCCCATCGTAAAAGCAGAACAGAAATGAAAAAGCCACCCACAGGACCACCCTTCCCCACAAACCGTTCAAGCATCTCTACTTCAGAGAATACAAGTTCTTTTTTCTCCAGAAAGTCTTTTCAGCCCACCTGTGAACAGAACCAAACATTGCAGACATATCAAAGTAGAATACTAGGCATAAACATGACAACTGATCAGTGTCTTTCCAAATTTAAGCTTGTTCTTTTCAAACCTGGAAAATTAAATCCTTTGGGGTGGAAAAGTTTCTCCACCCTGTAACAGCTCATGCTTGGCCTACCTATGCTTCCACAAAATGCATCTTCATGAGATTTTATTGACTTTTTTTAAGCATCTGAAGAGGGTACTAAAAGTTTCTAATTTTATCAGGTTGTGTGATATGATTAGCTGTCCACCAAAATACAAATTGAAATATAAAAGAAGGAATTGTCACCATGCACTCCAGAGGTACACAATGATAGAAGTTTCTGATCAATGTAAGGAGCCAATGAGCAGTTTCTGGACCACCCTGTCTCCCTCTCCCATCCCTGTACTTCCTCCTACACTTGTAGTGCTCTTCAATAGAACAGATGCTCCTATGAGTCCCACAAGAAGTTGTTAATATACAGTTAATTATTTGCAACATCTGGTAATTACAATACTCATTTGAAGTCAGCAGCTGCTGGCAGAGGTCAGATGACAAAACCATTGGCCTCTGCATGTCATCAGCTGCTTCTGCCCTGCTTCCTTAGTGGTTGGGGTGAGTCCTGCCTATGCTCAAGCAACAGCCTTGCTCTGATGGTGTCTACAGAAATAGTAATTAACTTTAAATGCTGATAAAATTTTACCAACAATATTTTTTTCCCATTTTTTCTCTCTATGTTCTTTTCTGCTTAGAAACTCAGGAGGGTTAGGCAGAAACTCTGCCCAAAAGCAGCATCTGTGTAGTCACAGTTGGGGAGAGAGCAAGGACTGTGCCAAGCAGGGAACAGCGAAGGAGAGAAAGAGCAAGTTTAGCAGGGCTTGCCAGCCAGGTGATCCCACAGAACCACTGCTTTGCAACCAACCAGAACCAGAAGCACAGTTTCAGCAGGGAGCCATAGAAGCACAACCCAGAGCCAATGGATCAGGAACCTCAAGATGAAGAACAGGATTAGAGGAAATATAAACATCACAAGCTGAGGTGTGCTGCCTGTAAATGTCAGTATTTCAGACCAAAGCACTGCTGCACACCTGGGTTAGCAATGGCCCATCCACCTCCTTACCACCATCTCCTCCTGTTGGTGCCAGCCATTCCCAGCACCTCCCCAGGAGGAGGAACCTCTTCCTCTACATATTTTTAATACACCTCTATTTCTCCATGTCTGCTAATTTTTCTACTTGCAGCCCTCCATCGTCTCACTGACTGACACCCCCACATGTTGCTGTTTATACAGCACTGGTGTTTGGAAACAGGCACCTACTCACTTCCTTTCATTATTCAGGCAGGCAGTCTGACACCCTGCCTACCACTTGCCTCAGGATTTTATGCTGAGGATTATTCAGCTTTTAATGTGTGTTATAAATTGCCTGCCATGTCCCACAGAATGCCAACCTCTAGTAATAAAGACACTGTTGGTGTGATGCCCCATCACTTGACATGGGAAAGACTTTCCTTTAGGTTTCACAACAGGACAGCACCTTGAAAGGCCCTCAAAGACCTTGCATGTTTCTATAAGCTCCTTATACTGCTCAAGGACTCCAAAATATCAAAAGCAAGCACCTATTTACATTCATGAAAACCTGTCCTGAAAGCAGAACCAGACACAGGAGCCCAGATTGCAGGTGGCACCATCCTTTGAAGAGAACAGATCCAGGCAAGACTTTGGGATCAGATCTGGTTCATAGGAAAGTTTTGCGGTCATGCAGATTCAAAATGCCATTTCTGATCTCCCAGGACTGGAGGAAGAGCACAGCCCAGCTGTCAGAGGGCAATGCAGATCCAGGTCACTACACAGTGGCATCACACACTACTTGATGTGCTTATGCACCCCCAGGGAACTGGCAGAACAAACTGTAGGATCCCACAGACTGCAAAGTGAGGTTTCTTTCCTTATTTTCTCTCTCTCTTTGGTCCCTTGGAGAAGGGCAAGACCAAAAACCACAGACAGCATCCAGTGCTGAAAAGGTCCTGCTCCTTTTGAGGAAGATGTTCTTAGCACAATCCCAGCTGAACCTTCCCAGTAACAGCCTCACACAAACACTGCAGCTGCAGCTGCTGAACTGGTGGCAGATAATTCCTCAAGAAGACAGGTAGACCCCTGCTGAGAAACAAAACTCAATGCTCCTGAGCATGTACTTTGGGTCCTAAATCTCTCTCATTCAAAGCCTTTGTCTACTCTGCACTTCAGTCATTTCAATAGTTCAAGAAAATATCTAATAAGAAGTATCAAGAGATGTATCAAGTCAGGAATATTTCAGAATATGTCAAAATGCCTTCATTAGTGTGTATTGTACAGAAACCTTCATATGCATAAAATTAAAAATGCTTCCCTCTGTTCCACACACTCCTTAGCTCACAATGGAAATACCAAAGCTCCCTTCTGCTTTTGCAATGCTAGGCCCTCAAATATTGGACATAGTTTAGCAAGGTTTTTATATCTTTCATTAACAAGACCTTAATGAAATATAATCTGTATAATGAGATAAAGATCAACAAAATTATGTACAAATTCCTATTGGGTTTTGTTATTTGGCTTTACATCAAAGCCATCATATTCTATCTTATGAACGTTCTGAGAATAGCATTTCAATTACATATGCAGTCTGAATAACCAAAAAAGTTAAGTGTATTTTTCATCTAAAATATATACATTTAATGCAGAATCTTTCAAAAACAACATGAGCACATACTTCAAAGCAAAAAAAATAGACTTTTTTGCTTTTATGTGATAGAATATTATGAAAATTCAAGAAAAATGAAAAAGATATAGCTATCATTGCTTTTTGCCTGGGGTTTTTTTAGAATCTATCAAATAACTAAAAAATAGAGAAACATTAAATCTATGCTAAATGTCACAAAGAGGCTTAGTGCTTTAATGGGGGGGGGGGATATTTTTGGTTTATTTTTTAGAAATAGCGTATTCCATTGAAAACACCATCTTCCTTTCACTCTATAAACTAAGAAAAGTGCTAGGGTTATATTTTTAAGTACTAGACCCCTTTAGGAAAGATGCCTACATTGATGCACAACCAAATTCTCCTCACAAATTACAGAACTTGCATTAAATTTATGTATAAAAAATTTGAGTTTTATATAAAAGGAAGGTTAACTTTATGCATATAAAGGCATGCAAGCAGACCTGTTAGACAATGAGCAAACAAAAGTACTGCTACAAAATTGATTGAAAAAGGTGAAAACACATTAAACCTAAAAATGTTACCTCAGAAGAGCTTCGTACTGAAATGAACTCAAAGTTAGGGCACTATAAAAACGCAACTGAAGTACAATAGCAACCAAGAAACAATGTGTTTTATGAATCTCTTCAAGTTTCTGCATATGTTTCTACCAATTTTTATTGCAAACATCAAGAAGCACTAGCATATTTCTTCAGCCAAAGTAAAAAAACAAAATAATTGGTGCACTAACTTACCTGCTTATATATAAATGATACTTGAATACAGAATATTCAGTTTCTTTTTGGATTTAGTTTACTTAGAAGTCAGGCCCAAAGGTGCCTAAAAGAAGCACTTAAATCAAAACTGTATTTAAGAATCTATGTGAACATGACTAGCTTTCTGAATATATGGGGCATGCAGAATTCCAAAGTTGCAGAGCTTAATATATTTAAACAAAAACAGGCTCATGTAAAAAAAATGTACTCCTGTCAGTATTCACATTATGTTGTCCCTAACTGTGCATATGAGGTATATTCCCTTCCATTTCCACTTTTCATGTAACTAGTTTTGATAAAAAAAGATAAACTGAACAAGATCCTGAGATTTAAAAGCAGATCACAATTAACCATTTTATTGTAGGTACAAGTGTCGCTAAGGTAATAGAAATTCCATCATCCCTTAGATTAAACACAAAATTCACTCGCAGGAAAAAGCACACCTGCTTTGGATAGGAAATAATTTCCAACATTTTGAAAAATTCCTTTTTAGGCATCACTTCTCTCTTAATCAAAAATCGCAGCTGAAAACTGCCTTGACTCACAGTGAATAGACAGATGAAGGCATATTTAAAACCAGAAGAAGGCATCATAAGATGTTTTACTGTCAAAAGGAAAAAGAAGATACAAGTTCTGGAAAAACAATAAAGGGGTTTTTTTTTAATACACTGTAAGCTGTTTAGGTTCCAAGTACCATAATATATTATGAAGTTCACAATCATTAATGTATTTTAAAATCTGCTGTGATGTTCCCAGATTTGAGTATGGAATGCTACTCTTCACCTTCTCATATGAGCAGGCAAAAACCTCTGGACTTCTAGACATGCTGGCATTGTGTTCAGATAATAAAGGTAATCTCAAGAAGGGTTAATAGTTCTCTACCAATGACCTTCAAAACTCCAAATTACACAAGAATTAGCCTCATGACAGGAGTCCAGTGGGGTTTGTTCTCCTTTATTTACTTTGCTAATATGAGTGACCTCACTAATAAACACCTGGTTCCTCATCTCTGCTACTACCATAACAGTGAAATGACATAGGCATAATTTCTTACCTTAGGAAAAGAAACATAAACAGAATAGTCATAAAACTTTTTATCCAGAAATGGCTACAACATTTTAAAATAATTTTAAGACTCAAAGACGTATTTTTATGGAACAAAGTAGTTTAAGATGTCCGGTAAATCTGTCCTTCATTTAATTTAAATATGTCTTAAGGTCTCCTAAATTAAAGCAATGAAGTGGAGTCAATGACAGAATACTTTTTAGGCGATTATTTAAAGATTAGTAGATCTTAAATCCGAACCTCTCTCTTGTTAGAAATGTTCCTATGGAGCTCATTACCAAGCTTACTTTAGGCAGTCAAAAAAACGAAGAGTCAGCACTGGCATTGAGTGAAATCTTCATGTGGTAAAGGACATCTTCGAGCCTTTCCAAACGTTTCAGTTGTATTGGATTTACCCTGGAGATGATCTACTACATATAGTTCCTTTAAAGCATATTAAATACTAGTAAAAAAAGTAAAATGAGATGTTTACAAAAAATGTAGCCAGCACTTATGACTGTCACGTGCTGTCAGCTGCCAGTTTTCATGCCTTTTGCTCATTGTTACTGTATGACACCCCTTAACCTGGCTACATCATGCTCAGGTGCCACTGAGCATTTGACAAGCTCTTCTGACAAAAAGCTGCTGAGTTTTGAGCAATAAACAGCTAATGTACCAAATTTAGGTAACTCCAAATTCTTGTCATGTCATTCCAGCAGCTTTACTTCTCTGCATCTTCTGATAGCTTCCTGGTTTTTTCAGACATACTATTTCCAGGTATGCCAGGTGAGGAGAACACAGACCTTCTGAAAACAGATGGTTTGATAGAGATTGCACATTTCTGAAAAACTCTTACCTTCAATGGGAACTCACATTTCATTCTGAAAAACTTAAGTGTAAAATATTTTAGGAGAATCTCAAAAGATGAGAAATATCCTAGGCACCATCTTTTATTCAAAACACAACGGTTAACACAAAATACAACAAAAATATCAGTATCTTATGAAATTTAAATAATGTGCTGTCAAGTTCACCACACAGCCGTAAAGAAAAGTTATAAGCTAGAAAGAGTAGAAACTGCTCAGTTTGGCAGTAGGACCAGAGCAGGAAGCCCTCTGCAACCAGGCAGGAATTTTCTGTATCAGAGAGATCTGTGGCTGCCTCTGTGGCTGTTTGTATCTGATTTGCCTTCAGAGCACACCAACAACACTGCCAATTATAGAAATAGTTTTTGAAATGTGAATATGGGTGCTCTGAAAACTGGACTGAGACCAATAACTCATTTTGCAGACAACTAGCTACTTATTTGGATGTTAATGTTCTTCAGCCAGTAAAACCAAGACCGCATTTAAACCAGTACCCTAAAAGAGAGTAATACCATTTCCTCACTGCCTACCTCATCAGCCACCTAATGCTTCCCAAAGCACTAAACATTTTCAAGTGCAAATATTGCTATACCTTCAACTGTTGCTATGCAACACTAGGTCTTATATTTCCTAGAAACATGATGAAAATTGGACTCCTGATCCTTAGCTTAACTACTATTACTCACCACCCTACCATACATGATTTGGATTGATACTCATTGAGGAAGCCAGGTTATAGTCCTCAACAACTCACAGAATCCAATGCATTTTCACCCCTCATTTAATATTTAATTCTTCTTTGAACATGACCTGCCCTGCAATTTTAAGAGAAACCACCTGAGCTCTTCATTCAGCTATATTATAGCCATTTTGCTTCATAATTACTCCCACAACAGTACCAGGCATGTCTTAGGGATAATTGTGTTTTATGGTTATAAAAGTTAGTGCTGCTGGAATGCAAGAGGAGTAAGAGTACAGTGCACACACAAGGTTCATAATGCAGCCCTTCTCATACCCTCAGGAGAAGGAATACCACCCCATAAACAATCCAACACACACAACTCATCTTCAGGCATTCTGGAAAACAAATCACTTTATCAATCAGCATAACTTTCAGAAGTAACAGCAAGAGGGTTTTTTGCTTCCTAAGGCAAATTATTTGCTCCTCTGTAGACATGCAGACATTTTTAGTGACACTTCTGGATAATCAGCTCTATCAGATGGTATACTTTTTGAAACAAGTGACATAGGCTGTTTGTTTCACCCCAAATTGAGGCAATTCATTTTGATAAGAATTTAATTCACAGTTACTATAGGTTGTTGGCATCTGGTTTTATATGAATTGATTGCATAGAGAAATCAGGTCAAGATCAGCTCTGGGTAAGAAGACTGACAGATCTAATGGTGAACTCCTGTCACTGCATGTCAGCGTGAAATTTAGCTAACCAGAGTATGATCATGCCCTAGCAAGGACAGAGGATGTGTTATGTTTGCCCCCACCAATGCATTTTTAAAAAAAAAACAGGTAGAAAAAGGAGAAGACTGGTAAATGCTTTCCCATTTCACTTGGATAGACACAGCAGCAGCAGAGTCCTTTTCACCATGTCTTACAGCCATGTTTCTTGGTACTTGGGCTTCACGGTGCCTCAGTTAAGGCAAGATTAGTCAACAAGGAGTGATGACAAGACTGATACAGTTTCACATACAGTACGTATTTTTTTTAAAAAAAAATTAAACTATTTTAGTGTAGTAGATTCAATTTATCACAATATAATCAATGATCAGGATCATTGAAAGTTCTGAGAACTGCACAACACTCACATTGTATTTACAGTAATTTCCAAAGCAATTTTCAGCAAATTGGTTCACCTAGTTCCTCTCCAGACTTACTAGGTGAGTACTAATTTCTTTGTCACATTAGAAAGCTTGTAAGTGAAGCTGTCTTTGGGGGAAAATCATTTCAGTTCAAGTTAAAACTGCAGATAGGTTTTGAGAATGTGAACAAAATTATGACCAGACCTCAAAATATTTACTTTCAGATTTGGTACGTGCAGGGTGCAAGACTACAAAACCAATGTATGGCACAGTAGATTTGATCTATACTTTGCATAATAATTTGATATTGATACATATTCTGTTTTCTATTTACATTATTGTATAGCATGTGGACTAGACCATTTGAAAGCAGATTTGTGAATTTAATACAGAATGGACATTTCCCTGCACATTGCAGCTGCTTTCTGACGGTTCTGATACAGTCACAAGCACAATGTGAATGAACAAAAATGGTTTCCCACCAATGAGAAAAATCAGTTCACCAATAAGCAGTTTCATTATATAAAGCTCTTTATTCACTGAAAATTAAGGAAGTCAGGTCCCCAGCTTACAAAATCAGTACACAAAACCAGCATGTTTATGCTGTTCACTAATTTTAAACAGTGCTCCCAAGCCTACACATTGGAAAAAATATCATGAGACAAGAAAAATGTGGGGTTCAGCAAAGGAAATTCAGAGGGGGTTTTTATTTGATCTTCACATATTCACATTTTTCAGTAATGACAAAGGCCAGGAATTATTTGCACTTGTGGAACTAATGCTGCATCTCCCACAATCACAAAATTTGGTGATGAAACTGCAGATAGCAACATAAGCAACTGGGTGAAATCTCAATAGCTACCAGAACTCAATGAAAGAATTTCAAGATCCCCATCACAGCCAGCAGCCAGTAGCCACCTGCAGGTGACACAAGGCTCCTTTGTGACACCTTCACACAGCATTAAGTGGGCTCCACCACCACCTCTCCCTCCACAGGTCCCAAGGGATGGTTCATGGCTCAAGTTTATGGTGACCAGCAGAAGAGCAGGAAGACACACATTCTTTCTAATGCATCTGGGAACAGCAGAGGAGGTCAAGAAGAGGAAGAAGGAAAAGAACAAAGCCAGGAAAATAGAAGGCCTGCAAAGTTTGTTGTTGTCTTCATTCAAACACTGCAACATGCAGAATACTTAGAGGTCAAAAAACTCTAAAACTCCTGCAGACTGAGACTGAGTCTTCAATTCCACTAAAATCTGGGTTTGCCTGAAGCAGTTATTCAACTTAAGCAGATAAAATAAAGTGAGCATAGAAAATTTTCTTCTTTCTGGTGATCTGCACTTCTTTGGGTTTTTTTCTTTAATGTGGAAATAGGAATTTTTGTATAGCTTGAGGTAACTTTTGTTGCACAGAGGGCACCATTCAGAATATTTTTTTTTTTTATATTAAGACATGAATATAACCTTTTTAAAGAAAAGCAGTAAAAAATGCAAATGGAATTGCAAATTGTGTCTTTTTGAAACAGCATTGAGTGAAAAAGTGTTTTAAACCACTGTTAACTACCAAACTTAAGTTCTGCTTGACAGTAGGCAACAGAACCTAAACCCGAATTTTTGTACCAGCTGAGGAAACAGTGATGGTTTTTACACGGAAATTATTAGAACAGGAGTTTGGAGCTCCTACCAGACATTTAAAACACAGAATACATCATCACCTAGTACATTAGGAGTAGAGAAGGGTCCTCCTTACACTCAGCCTCACTTTACACAGGTTTGGTTTTGAAGCAAGGATCTCCATACTGTACTTTGAAGGACATTGCAATGAACCTGCACGTCATTACTAATGTCAAATTTAGCAAACTGTTGCAAAATTTCAGACATAAAAGTTATTAATTCCTGTATGTGTTAGTTTTATAGTAAAATAGTGGCAAGGAGCTGCTAATAACTTCTGGCATCTGATTGAAGTACAACACTGAACCCTCCAAAATCCAAGGGGTCACATTTTATTTGAGGAATGCCCCTGGCAATCTTTCAGCAGCTACAACAAAAGGAGAAGGCCCATTTTATTCCACCTTCTTTTGTAGTCTGTGAATACCACTGAAGGCCTCTAATGACTTGTGCAACTGGAAGTTATTCCATCTTGCTAGTTAGCCTGGAAAATGCCTCCAAAGTGTGCCATCTCCTTCTGCAGGGCACAGCCCTAAATCAGTCCTCAAAGTCCTCAGCAAAAGAGATCTACTATTTCAGAGAGGTTAAGGCCAGGAAGGACTATTCAACCACCTAATCCCAACTCCTGCATTGCATGAAACATTACATTTCTCCCTCAATCCCACTTCATGCCCAATGGCTCTTTAAGACATGTCAGAAAATGTTTGTCCCACAGGTGGAACGCCTGTATTACAAAGACAGCACTGATGCTGTAACATGATGGAGAACTGACAATCTGTGACCTGAGTCCCAGCACAGGGATGAGTATCAGCATACCTGATCTGGAGAAGAGAGGAACATTCCTTCTAAAGTCCAAACCATATTACCACATGGGTAAGAAATGTCACATCTTGACAAAAAAACAGAGTGCTCTGTACAACCTCCAAGCTTTGACTGTCCCACAGAGCAGCTCTGCTGCTGAGAACTTCTGTAGCTTCTGAGAAGGGCAAGAAAACCCAGCTAGAAACCCAACCCAAATGTATTTGGCCAACAACAGGTCAGTTGCACTAAATCTTGGCTTAGGCACCTGAATCCACGTGCACATGGCACTCACAGACACAGAGTGCAGAGCCCAGAGGGTATAAGCACGTTTGTGGAAACACAAGCAGTTCTGTTTTCTCTGTGGCCCACCTGAGAACAGGAAGATGTGCAGAAGCTCCGATCACAGCCCACAGGGCAACTCACTGCTCCTGAAAGGAGTGCCACAACTACCAAGACCACAGAGCCACAGCAAGCCTAGCAGTGCTTGCAAGAAAAGGCCACAAATGATGAATTCAGAACCAAGCAGCCAAAAATGCTGATTAAAAGGTTTAAAAGAGTGCATCTCTAATATTTGTGTACTATTTATGTTGAAATCCAGTGGAAAACCGCAAAAGAAAGTCTGTCTTAGGAAAAACGTAACTAAATAAATAGTAAAATCAGGGATATCTATAAAAGTACTTTTATGGACTCACCTAAGAATTCATTGTGATTTAAACCAGATAAATCTATAAAGGTAAACAACTCTAAAGAGCATAATTCTTCAAGGATTATATAACAATTATCTCGTGACATTTAATATTCCCCTTTTAAAAAAGGGGAAAAAAGAGGAAGAAAAGACTACATGAATAAGCAGTGCATGCAGCTCTGCTTTATGAAGTTGAATAGCAATCCATCCACTGATTTTCTTTATCAGAACAAACTTGTTTTTTCCTTCAGATTGTTCTCACATTTCCCTCATGCTTCACACAGTATTACAGTGACCATTACTGTAACCATCACTTTTGCTAGATGAAAGAGCAATACAGGATTCTACCACTGGGAATATAATAGACTAAAAAAGTTAGAAAAAAAACCAACTGCAACAAAATGAAATAAACAAAAATACCCCAACACCCTTTCAACTGTTAAGCGTCTTTCTTTGTTTCCTGCCATAGGAGCTGTTCAAATCCCTCTGAACATCCTGCCCTTTCCATTCACCTTCTTTCAACTGACAAGGCAATTTAGCACGATTTGACTATACAGGATCTTCTTGCTTCTGTTTATTCACTCTCCTCATTTTCTGGGGCTCCTGGCCAGAAACCAAACATGCCAAGGTACTGTTTTCTCTTAACAGTGTTCCTTCTCTCAGTGTTTGCCAATTTCCCCAGTGTAGTGTTATGACTACAGATCACTTTATTATTTGCTGTATTATAGCAAAGAATAATACCGTGAAACATTCATGCCCTCACATTTGGATTCACAGGTCCTGTGCCTGTGTCCCTCTCTCACTCTTCTTTCTGAATTGCAGCTAGACAAAGGAAGAAAGGTAACAGCTTTGTATTTCAAAGATAAATGAATGTATCCAGCAGGCTCCTAGGATCTAAATTATAAATTGGCTGGGAAAGGACAAGCAGACAGTAGCATGAACCTGCATTTCTTACGTGTCTTTAGCTTAGGACAAGCAGAGGTAAGTAACCCTTATTGTGCCAGGATGCTTATATGCTGTAACAGGAACAGTAAGCAAACCTCTTGTCTCTATTCCCACCTCTCTGGACAGTGTTAGAAGTGCCTTGTGGCTCCTGACCATGAAAAGAAAAGATATTCAGAAACATCTGCTCTGTCTGCCCTGCAGCCTAAAGCTGAGTGTTGTCAAAGTCTGACGGGTCACTGCCATCTCTGCTGGTGGCAGCTGCTGGGTGGTACCAGGCCAGTGCCCCCACGGTGCAGCAGGGCTGGGGCACAGCAGCAGCTGCCACAGGGTCACCTCCACCTCAGGAAAGCCCAGCAGCTCCATCCATTCCAAACACGGCTCAACAGTGCCTCAGCTCCCCCCTTAAATAGAAGGGCTTCCTTCTCCTAAATGCTTTCACACAGAGCACACTCACGTTCCGTCTCCAGCCCATTTCTATATACGATTCCTTATACCCCCATCTTGTGGGCTTGAGCTGTTCTAACAGAGTTTTAGTGTCAATGGGGGAGGGTAGCAAATGAAAAAACAGGCTCTGCCTTTTGAGAAGAAAGAAGATATTCCACCCATCTCTGAGGGGATGTAAGGGGACACTCTATTGTCAGCTTTTGGAAGCCACGTCCTTTTTGGATAGAAGGAATTTCTGACTTTACAAGGTCTCGGAAAGGAAAAATAAATACTTTCTAAAATATTTTGAAAACATTTCAACAATAAAAAAGTTCTTCATATTGTATTCCAGAACTTTTTCTTGCACTTTTCAATTAGTTTTAAATAAAACTGCTTTGAATTTTATTCTGTAGTTAATCAACAGTATTTTTGAGGTTAACAAAAATTCCCTTTGCTGACAATGTACAAAAAAATTCTAGACGCCTGTTCTCTTAATAAACCTGGTACAAGCTAAGTATTCAACAACTAGACGAGAAAAAAACCCACCATACACTCTCACCCTGTCTTTCCCAACCAAGAGTAGCCAATTTGTGACAATTAGCACATTGTGCATAGCACAATTCATCCGGCCCTTCACGGGACTGCCAGACAAATTCTGGGTGGCTGTTCGCATTAGCGCTTATCAACTGTGCTGACAAGAGATGCCGGGCATCAGCAAACACCTTCTAAAACATGCAGCAGTTTGGCTGCTGTTTCTACCTGTCAGCCACTTCTCAGTGAGCCCTCATCGGGAAGAAGAACACTTAATCACAGCTCTCCAACAGCTAATATTAAAGGACAAGACAGGATGAGTTCTGGCAAATTAAAGTCAGCTGAATTTATCACCCTTTCCCTCATGGCCACACTTGTTTCCCAGACCAGGGTGGGATAGTTTTAATCCTTTGCTGTAAGACAACCACAGGGTTTTTTCTCCCTTTTCAAATGCCTTTTCCATGAAAGGCTGGGGCTTAGCAAAGAATGAGGCTGCAGAATTTTAGCTTGCTAATGCAGGCTCTTGTTCCTCAATCCACAATTTAACTTACACTGAATACTTACTACAAAGGTATCCCTAGACAACATACTAAAGATATAAAATTTCTAAGCAGAACCGCATTCTGAAACATACTCACCATATCTACTTTTTATCTACTTAGTAAATAAAAATTGCTCTTGGATGCATCAGAGATCCCTTAACACAGAAATATCTTAACTATAAACATGTATCTATATTTAATGCATAATAAGACCTCAAGAAAATATAATATATAGACATAAGATCTATAATATAACATCTTATGGAGAAATTAAATGAGAGATGAGGTCCTTCAGAGGCTGTGGTCCTCAGACATGATGCCTTAACAGATTTTCAAAACATTCAATTTTTTCCTTTTAAGAAAAGCAAAAACCCACAT
Organism: Daphoenositta chrysoptera; assembly: GCA_013397915.1. NCBI lineage: Eukaryota > Metazoa > Chordata > Aves > Passeriformes > Daphoenositta > Daphoenositta chrysoptera. Next base: position 391,642 of record VZRO01004347.1, read on the forward strand.
GTCTAAATGTGACCTAGAACTCATTTTCCTTCAAAAACTTCACAGAAATTTATGACAGCAAAAATGCCTATGAATTTCTACTTCTTCCTTCCTTTACTACTCCTATGTCAAGACTAAAAGCCTGATCTTCCCTCCAAACCTCATTTTTCCACTAATATTTTCAAGAAATTACTGCATCAACAGCCTGACAAATGCACTCTTCAGAGGTGTGAATGACAACAGCCAGGGAGCTGGGTTCTAACTCTAATAAATCAGTCAGAGAAAGATTCTGAGACGTGCACAGAATTGCAAAATTCATTTTCTTCTTGACTCTATTAGCAGACCTGAATAAAATAGTTCTGACAAACATAGCACGTTCTGACTGACCACAAAAAAATTCAACATTGAAATGTGATCTGAAGGCACTCCTGGAGCTGTATGGAAAATAAACAGCTTCTAACAGCAATGTTTGCACTGGATTGACAGAAAACTAGAGGCAAACTTTCAAACCACAGCATCCACATGCTCTGGATTCTGTAGCCTCACTGCTCAGTGTAAGCACTGCCACAGCATACCAGGGATGTGACTAAAGGATCGGGGTCCACGTCTGCACAGTGGGGCTGTGCCAGCTCTACACGTCCTCTCCGGGGCTCATCTCTGCATCACACAGCAGCGCTGGGGGCTCGGCTGCCCTCCTACCCTGCAGTCCTCCCACTGCCAGCAGCAGTGTGCTCTGATTTGTTAGCAGCAAACTCAAAGGGGAGGGAGGAACCTGTTCTATTCCGGCAAAAAGGAAGCTTTTCTGACAATCTTGTCCTCAAAACCCAACATGCATTACACATCTGAGGATAGTGCTACAGCAGCGATGACTAACCTGGACAGCTGCAACATTTCCGCTTACCCAAAGAGAACCAAGAAATTGCCATGAGAAACATCACAGCAGATCAACACATACAAGCATCTCAAAGAGGAGCAAGATTCATTTTAAATAGGGGTTAATATTTAAACAAAAGCAAATATGGAACAAATAAAACAGACAATAAGGAAAACCAATATACGTTAACATACTCATGCCACACTGTACCTCAACACTACACCCAGAGCTCTTCAATTTTTATTGATTTTATTTCGTAGCTGTGCCACAAAGAAAGCAGTGCACACAATCTCAGGAACCCTTCAAGTTGGCATTTTACCAAAATAAAAAGAAAACCTTAAGTTTAAACTTTCCCTTTGACACTAACCAAGGTGTATCACTGTAGGAGAGGCTGCAGCAGGAGCTGGTGTGGGTTTCAGCTGGAAAATGAAGCCCCTTAAAATTCAGGTCTGTGCATCTGGTCCCAACACAGGCAGAAGAGAGTGGCCAGCTGGGCCCCACTCCAGCTAGAGGAGGTGACTGCAAGTCCTGTGACATTTCACTCGTGCAAGACTGTAGCTAACAGGAGCTGGAGAAAAATGGGACATTGTCTTGTTCTTTTAACTATCAAACTTAAGAACTGTGCAGAGCATCATAGAATGGCCTGGATTGGAAGGGACCTTAAAGATCATTTCGTTCCAACCCCCCCTTCCATGGGCAGGGACATCTTCCACTAGAGCAGGTTGCTGGTCCATGGATACAATTCCTTCCCATCATTAGGAGATCCTAAGCACATATCCCCATCCTTGTAGGGTATGCTCTGGAATACCAAGTGCTGCAGGACTGGGACTCCCCTTTCCCCTTCCCTTTGGGGCTCTGCATCAGAATATTCACACCCTGCTAAACCAGGGGTGGGACAGGTTCTTGTTCCAGGCGGTGCCCCAGTGGTCACAACAAACAAAACCAAACAGTGCCACTGCTCCACAAAACTGTTACTAATGCCAAAGGATGCACCTTCAGTACAGCATCGAGGGAGATGCTCTAGCCACAACTTCACAAATATTCCCAAGGTGAGATGTCACAGTTCAAATTCTGCTGTAAGGCAGAGATTAGATGTGAAATTGGATCTCTTCCTTCTAATATTTTACTTATCAAGCTAAGGACATTTCAGTCTGTGGGTCACTGAAATGTAATGACATGCATTATAAGGAATTACTTTTAAAGCACATTGATACAATAGCCACAGAACTGTATCACCAGTGCAAGAAAAGCCCACACACCAATATTCACATCTTTTATTCATATATTTTAGTGGGACTAAAAGCTCACATACCTTCAGGCTCCCATAAGTATAATGTTGGATACATATGAGGATGAAGATTTCAAGAGCTATGACTGTTCTCAGGTCCCTGGGTGTAATAAAAATACTGATGGGCTCTGGAGGAAGCCTTCCTAAGTATACAGCACTATTTCAAGGTTTTTCACATCTTCAGATGTAGATCATTTGGTTAAATAGCCAGAAGAGGGAGTTATCAGGTTGGGCAGTTGTATTCCTTTCCTTGGGATAGTTTTAAAGGTATTTGCTGTGCCCATTTTTTTTTAACTCAAGTTGCATGCATGCAAGAGACAGAACACTAAAAGGAAGTGCTACCATAAGAGATGTGGAGAAGGAGGATGGCTCCCTTCAACCAAACAACATATTCATCAGTCATGCAAAAGATTTTTGTTTGGCTTTTCTTCTATTTGCATGGCAAGTGCTGCCTCTCTGGCATAAAACTGAGCCCAAGGGACTGCACAGAGCATCCCCAGCTTTCTGCTTCAGTCAGCAGCACAAACCAGCACTACACTGCATAAAGAAGGCTCCCACCCAAAGACTCCACGTGATGCTACTGACTTTCCTGTTCATGATCATCTTCCCGCTTTTTGGGACACAAGGAGATAGCAATTGTGCAGTTAGCAAAATCTTGTCTTCAGATTTCTAATCTGCTTTTAAACATGAGATGGACCAAAGACTAGGCCTAAAATAGTTAATGATTTCCCTACTATAAATGTGGATGGGTTGAACTACTACTGTATTTTTCAACTGAATTTACCACTATGTACTATTGAAAAAAAATGCTAGCTGTCAATAAAGAGGCTACAATAACTCCAGAGAGCATTTCTGCTGCCTGAGAGAAGACTCAATGTGATTTTGAGTGAACAGTCACTACAAAAGTGATTTTAATATTGTGCTGGGCTACTGAACTCCAAACCTCATGCAAGAGGCACAGACAGGCCCTAGGAATTTCAGTTATCAGTGGTATCTGTGGCACACATGCAACCAGCATTGAGTTTACTTATCCATTGCAGCCGATGAATCTGATGAAGCTGATTAAAAAACTCAGGGATTCCTAGAGAGAATGAATCCTGAATGAAGTTATACAGCTACAACTTCACTAGGTAAAACACAAAGCAGAGTAATAGGCAGAAATAAGCCTCTAGCAAGTTTGAGGATTTTTTTGTTGTTGTCATTCAAAGTACCATTAAATGATGGAGAACTGGAATTATTTATTAATTGGGTTGTTAATTTAAGAATCTTGCTAGAGAGCACCCATAAGACCAAATGCTTGTGCATAAACATTGCACTGTAAGTAGAGAGTTTTATTTTGGAGGAGGTTCTTGCAATGCTAATCCATGATTTCCAATTAGAATGAAATCCTTCCTATGCAGAAGCCCTTGTTATTAACATGCACAAAGTGTACCAAAGTTACTCATAAAATACCTATTAGGAAATGGCACCTTTCAGAAAAAGAGCATACAAGCTGTGCTGGAATGGAAGTTACTGATCGTGCCCTCTGACAATCACTATTGTGCAAGGCAGAATTAGCAAAGGTATTCACAGCTGGAGCATTCCACCAAGATGAACAGTTCCCAGTGCAGTGTTTCCCCTGTTCTCACAATGAACATTTCTCACCCTGTCTCCAGAATCCAGATCTGTTTTAGTTACAAGACCATCTGCCTTTTGAAAGGCTTTTTCTTTCTCTTTTTTTGATGACAGATGGATGAGGTTCAAATTCTTGTTGTAAACCAGCAATGAAATTTTACAATTCATTGTCTCTGCTGCTTACTGTCTTGCATTAATTACTTGAAAGGAAGAACTCTCATGGGGAGAGACAGTTTTCCAAATGCATACAATTTTTAAACCAAAATCAGCATATAAAATAAATTTCTGATGCTTTAACTACAAATAGCCTAGCTTCAGGTTTGTAACCTAATTCTGTAATCCTGTATTGGCTCAGGTTTCTCTTTCATGTCCCAGAATAAAGGGATGTGGAAGCAGAGGGAGTACTTTAAGGAGCTATCTACAGCGTTATAAGCATCATATGTTTCCCTCCAGAGTCTCACAACATCATCCGGCTCTTTCAAAGCCTTAGTTCTTCAAGTCTGATGTTTGCAGAAGAGACTCACTTACTTTTAAAAAGCCCCCCAAAAAACCCAAAACAATAGACTTCTAGCCCTTAATATTAAAGGAATAAAAACATTAAAAGTTGGCAGACCGATATATGGGTTTTGCTTAAAATCTTTCATGTTTAAAAAAACCTCTCAATTTTTATTTCCCATTTAATACCATTTTGCAATGACAAGCTTGGAACAGCAAACAAACCTCCAGGATACCACTAAAATATAGTAAAAGGGTCCTCACTAATACCATGCTGGCAAGTCTGGCAGCCATAAATTATATATCCACGAGCCAGCAGCCCCCTGGTACACACCTCAGGAGAAGGGAAATGTCAGGAAATGCGTCATTGAGAATAGCAGGATTTGGGGGCCCCATTGCTGACCGCAGCGGTATCGGGTTTGTGCCCTGGTTCCAAATCAGTACCACGATGCTGCCCTCAGACTCAGCACTGCTTTACTCACTGCCCCGTGGTCAGGGACTGGGATTAACCACCAGCCCCTGCCAGGCGTGCACACAGCCCCAGATGGGATGCATGCCTGGACAAGGGAGAGCTTCATGCACAGCCCCATGTCGCTACTCCGCTGCAACAGGAGCCTTAATTTGTGTGCGAACAGGGCATGGAGGGGAGGGGAGCCAAGGAACAAATGATTGAGCAAAATGTTAAACAATCCTCCAGTTTCCATCCCTAGGTTATGCCACAGAGCCCTTCCACCTGTGAAAATGGTGAACTACACGTCTTGTTTACATTAATTTCTCAACAGCAAATAGGTGGTGCCCGAAGAGCTGCAGGCACCGACCTCGCCGCGCTGCAGCCTCACAAACACGCGCTGCTGGGAAGGGTCACATCCAGATCCCAAACCAGGCACAAACGCTACAGAAAAATCCAGCCCAGATCAACAACATTTGGAATCTCTGTCCTTTATTATTCGTTCACTATGGCTCCTTTGTAGGCTTCAGTCTTGGTTTCAATGAAGCAACTGTTTGGAGAAAAGGAGGAAAAAAAGAGAAAAGGAGGAACTCTGAGAAGTAAGGGAAGCGTGACAGCAGATATAGAAGTTAAAAAATATCTAACAAGTGTTTTGCTCCAGTTACTTCTTGATTTCACAGAAAAATCCAGAGCAGATGCTTTATTTACTGTTCCCATAGTACTGTTTACTGTGCCTTCGACTATTTCCTGATGTTATTCCCATTCTTCCCCTCTCATTTACTAATAAAAGAAATGAAAGACACAAATAGTATAGACATGAAAAAGAAACAGATGAGACATTTTTCATCATGTTAAAAATAATTTTCAAGACAAAGTCCCTACTAACCATGTTCTTTGAGATTAAGTAACATAATTACTCATCAAAATCAGTACAGTCTAAATGCTGCCAAGCATTCTAGAACCACCTGGTTTGTGGGTTTTGTTAGTCTTTTTAAAAACCCCACCCTAAACCCAAGAAAGTACATTTTATTTACACAAGTATTTTCCAGCACTGCCATGATAACTGTTTAACATTCACATCTACTCTGGAGCTATGACCGTACTCCATGCATTCTTTTTAAATCTTGATTATTTTAACAGAAAAAGAACAGGCCAGAAGAAATCTCTGTATTGAAGACATTTGTCCTGAAGTCATATTGGACCCAAAGTAGTCAGGACTATGCATTACAGGGGCAATTTATTTAAAATTAAGATAGCAATAAAAATGGTACAGAGGAAAGCATCTTAACATCACCGACAAACCTGACTGCTGTAACATTTTCCCCATTATGTGTCATCATCAAAATTCCAGCACTGATTTTTTTTTTTTCCAAATGCTGGGATATGCCAAAAGTTAATTTTAAAAGAACACATTAATAGATGTTACTGACTGATACCTGCTGCATTTTATGTTTGCTTGTGCATCACACTGCTCCACCACATGTTCCCCTGAACCTGGGTGGCACTGACAGTCCTGCACTCTGCTCCTTGCACCTCACCAGACATTTTCAAGAAAAAAGTTGATAAATCATTTCTGTCTCCCTCAACACTCAAAGGCCAAATAATCTCTTGATACTTCAGCAACAGCTTAGTTCATGGCAGAAACTGGAAGGGAGACTCCCAGCGTTCAGCAGAGGACAGATGATGCTATGACCTCTCCCAGGCTGTGGCCAGCAATCAGAAAAACATCAGGAGGTTCATAGCACATAGACCCTTCTGAAAACTAAAAAGGTGTAGGAATACTTCAACCTCAGAGTTAGGTGAAAAGTTAGCAGTAGAAAACCAACCAAACAGAAAATCCAGAGAGAAACTGGTGTGTTGACACAAAACTGGGAGGGAGTTTTGAGGGAGAACAACAAGCCTTTCCAACAATAAACATTCTGCTGAGGAGTGCTGGCAGTGCAGGTTGGGATGTTTCTTATTCCCCTGAAAATGGTGATCAATAAGAGAGGGACAAAACATCTCAGGAGAAAATGCAGAAGTGAGGGGTTGGCCCCAGGTTCAACCAACTGATATCAGATATCAGACCTCATCCTGATTTGGGCAGAAGGCCCTGCACATCACAACAGACTCATACCAATGTCAACTCTGCAGGAACAACACCAGCTGATCATTAACTGGTGGATGTTGAGCAAATAAAACTTCCTCACAGAAGCAACGGGAAACCTCTCTATCTTGATACCTGCCATGTTCTGCCTTTGTGTCTTACATTAATGGAATGGACTTCAGCTTCAGACTAGAGTCCAATGTGTTTCCCTAACCACTCTCCCCACTGCTGAAAATACACATTCTTCTACAGTTCTCACTGCAAAACTACCTACCCTCTTCAGTTTCACGAGGGTCCAAGATCCACCCTTTTCCTATTCAAGAGGAAAGTAAACATCTTTCTTGGACACAGTAATCAGATGGTCAGATCCCAAAGACACCTTTGCAGCTCCTGAGGAACAAAGATGAAGAAATCAAGCAGCTCCTCAAGGTACCACCGCAGGTGAGCACTGGCTATGTTAAAAAATTACATTCTTCTCTTCCTCAGAAGGTCCTGTTTAATCCTCAAGAATAGAACAAGGGAAAGAAAGAAAATAACACCTCCTCAGCTCTTGACGGTGGCAATCAACAACTGGGTGAGGACTCAGCTTCTCAGGCAACAAGCTGGGGGCTGTTTTCATCTTCAACTGCCATGAAAATGGGAAAAATCTCATTGCCTAAGGAGAAGTGTGGTGCCCTGGGGCTCATCATGAGGGATCATACATTGACTGTGCTAACACTGCCCAAGTCATGCCCATGGCAAATGCTATGCCCAGCCTCTCAGGTCACTGTAATGGTAGCTAGTGTCCTTATTGACATTTCAGTGGAAGACACAGCATTTCTACAGTGTGGGGAGGAAAGGGTGGAACTATCATCTCAAAGAGCAAATAAATTTACATCTCCAATTAAAATAGACATCTTTGTGATTACACCAAAAATGTACTAGGGCAGTGCTGAGGGCTACAGAACTGAGGCTACAGTGAGTGATAAAGGAATCTGCTCCAGCATGAAAAAATAAGGAGGAACTTGGGCCTCTTCATCACAGCTCTCTTCTGCATGTCAAGATCCAGGAGCTCCTAAGAGCTACATCTTGGAGCACAGAAGAAGGTAGAAAGAGTCTTGCAGTACTTGGTTTTACAGGCCATCTGCCTCTCTTAGGGTGTTGCACTCTTCAGAAGAATATTTTGCAAAAGTTACTTAGTATATATATTTACAATGTTGCAGAGATAAGGAAATGCTCTCAGTGCCAAGTCTCTTGACTTGCCAGGTGTGAGAAAGAATCCAGACTGATAAAGTAAAGATGTTCACACATACATGTACTTTGTAAATTAATTTTTTTAAAACTAAGTTAGAGCTTAAAAGATCAGCAAATTGAGCATTTGTTCAGGATGCAGTTTCCCCCCATTCAATTCAAGCACCTCACAAGAACATCTCTGACACAAGTATCCCACCACAGGATGGGCAAAGTTTACAGTTATCCCAGAAAGAAAAGAAGGAAATTAATAAAAAGAAGGAAAGGGCTGACAGAGAAGTACCATAAACTAGAATGTTTTCTTTGATTTCCAAAGAAAGGCGAAAGCAGAAGAGAAATGCAGAAACCACACAACCCCAGAGACACAAAAAAGAACAAGGAGAAAAAATGGTCCTGAGAACAACACACCAGCAAATGCAAAATCTGTAACGAAAAAGAAAGCTGACTCATTTAAATGACTGAGGGGAAGTCAAAATTGTTTCTCAGGTACATCTGTTTTGCTTATGCTCACAAGCTCAGGAAAGACAGGGTGCAAATGCCTTAGGCACGCTATCAAGGAAATCAATTTCCAACTTGGGCACTTAAAATACAAAAACACACCATAAATATATATGCAGAGATAAGGACTCAGAAGGAAAACTTGAAGCAAAAGATACCAGGAGTACGCACACACACACTCCCCACCATACTCAGAAAAAGAATAATTTGAAAAGCAGAAGTAATAAGAAAAATACCTTCTGAACATGCAAGTTTGGTAAGTGATGAGCAGGTAATGCAACTAGCCAAATATATGTAGTGAATATCCATAGCAGCAGGAAAGGAACAATAAATAGTCATAAAGAATCACAAGGTTCCCTTTAACCCCCTCATTTTTATAGGGTTGTCCAAATACAAGCCCAGAAGGGGTGCCAGGGAGGGAGAGGTATAGTAGTGCCAGGTTGATGCAGCTCAAGCTTCTCAACAGCCTTCAACTCCAGCTAACCCAGCTACTGCAGTGGCTTCCTTTCAACTCCTAAAATCAGTGCACTGTGCTGAAGGAAAACTCCAGCACAGTGCTGTGAATCCACACCAGTTCAGCCAAGGCTGGGAAACTTCCCTGAACTGCAGCTCTGCCCTACCACATACCCATTCTCATTTGGAGATTGGTTTGCCTAAAACAAGCCCATTTCATCTGGTAACCAAAGTGTTCAAAATCCATTATTTGTAAAAACAAGAATCAACCCACAGTGAATGCCAGTCATGGCTGGCTGTGAATCAACTGACCCCCAAAAAATCTACTACTGGAAAGTGCTCACACCATTAAAAATAACCATAAGGCAAATTTCTACTGAACTGTATCTGCCCTCTTCCAAATAACATTAATGAACTGAATAATCAACCATGGAAAGAGTTTAAAAAAAAAACCTGAAAAAATATTTCTGTAAAGCAGATACAAAAGGTTGTGGTGTCACTAACCAGACAGAGGGAAAGACTGAGACACCACCTTCCCAGACCCCACTTCAAAGCTTTGCTATCTCCCAGCTTGGGCTGGAAGCAAAATCCCAAAGGGGAGGTAATTTTCAAGTACTAAACCTACTTTAAAAAAGTGCTCCAGATTCAAAGAAGGTGCCTTGCAGAGACTCAGAGTCTGTCCCTCAGAACTACAAACACAGCAGTAAGGTGAATTTAAACTCAGCCTGTCTCAAGACAGCCAAAAATGAATGCAAAGCATGATGAACAGGAACAGTTTCAAACATTTGAGCTAATAGCATCACAAAACCTAATGACAAGGTAACTCCACTGGTCAGATCTCAAGATGAGAGGATCAGGTTGCTGACATCATCTACCCTGGAGGCAAACAAGAGCTCAGTGCCTCCAGGGGCACAGATTGCAACCAGAGACCTCAACAAGTTTATTGCCTGAAGGGGACCTGTTCACGAGTCCAAGTGATCATTACCAGTGCACTGATGGTGTTCTGCTGACAATGATTTCACAAGCAGCTTCACATCAACATGGATGACACAACAATTCACATTTTGTCTCAGCAACAGCAATCACCCACCACCACTGCAAGACCTCCCAGAGACGTTGCCCCAATGCAGCAGCCCTCAGACACCAGAACAACAGCTCACAGACAGTGCTTTCAAGATCACATTTTGGTCCAGTTTAATAAAATCACTTTTTAGCCCTGACCATGCAGACAGATCTCTCACGCATGTAGTTTCCACCCAAGGGGAAGGCAGGGCAGCAGGCTAAGACTTCCTCTGAATCTGTGGGCTTCTAGACAGAAAAGCCTCTTCCTCTTCTCCAAACAAGATGATGGGACAAGACATGAAATAATCCGTTAACAACATAGCCTTGAAAGATCATTTCCTGGGAATCAGTTTTTCAAAATCAGCAGCATCTCTACCCATTAATTCAGACACTAATGATGAATGTCCACCACCGGATAAGTGAGCTGGCACTCGCTAAAGCAACTGCAGTAGTAGACCAAAAATTTAAGTATTTGGCCTTGGGGAATTCAGAGAATCAAAATACATTTTTGTCAGAGCCTAAATGAAATCCAAAGGGCAACAGTCCATCAGTAATCTACAAGTTTCCAAAACCAAAGGTCTGAGGAACTGGTCCCAGCATCACACTGCATTATCTACATAAAACAGGATAATTTCTTCTCAGCTCTGCTTGGCATATTCAGGCTTCAGACTGCCCAAGACAGTTCTTTTTTTGTAGAAAAACCAAGAGAGAATATTTCTTTTCAGGTACATCTCTCCTTCCTGTCAGTTAAAGCAAATGATCTGATGCCAAGGAGTACTTTATTTGTCCTTCCTCTTGGACAGCTGGATTAATTCCTAGAGATTCCCCTTAGACCCATGGGACTTGTTGCCAGGGCTATTAGATGGATCTAGGTCCATAAGTCCACAGTTCTGTCTAATAGCTGACAGCCATCCATAAAATCACAAACATTGATGGGTAAATATCTAGATTGAGTCCCAAATATGAGAATTGTAAGCAGGGTTTTCTGTGTCTCAGCAAGACTCCCTAGCAAACATAGTGATCTATACACTGATAAAATCATAAAAAAAAGCCCAAGGCCAATGCAGGCACTGAAAACAGCCTTCCTTAGACGGTCAAAGAAGAGGTCCTAGCCACCCACCACACTTTAGTTTTGCAAGAGGGAAATGATACAGCTGGAATACCACAGAGAGAGTAATTATTCCATAACAGGTAGCCCCATCTAACAAATTTTAGCACTACATGGAAGATGAGATGGGGCTCATAGCACATGAAGGAAATCAGCATTGTTCATGGCAGAAAAAGATAGGTTTTCCAGAAATTAGTTTTCTTAAAGAGGGGAGCAAGAGGGCATTTCAGATGCACCTCCTCTAACCCACCTTCCTCACCCCAATGCTTATCCTCTATGTACATATATATAGAAAAGAGACAATGAAGGCACAACTCACATCTTAGTGAGCATCTCCAACTCCTATCAATTCTGCCTTTATATCCTCCCTATCCATCTAACACATAATCACCTCTCCGGAGGAAACTGTCTCTAAGCACATCAGAAACACACATGAATCCACTGCTTCCCAGCAAACCATGCTCCAATGTACATGAAGGCAGGAGAGCGTGGTAAGACACACAAGAGGGGGCTGATGAGAGCAGCCCGTGTCACAGGTTTGTGGAGACAGGAGATGTGGGTGGGTGGCATTTCCCGTGCCGAGGATGAGGTCCCGCTTACCCAGCTCTCTACAGGGAAGCGCCACGCTCCAGCGGGGCGGCCGGGGGGCTCTGCCATGAGGCATTCCGGGGCATCACAGCACAGGAACCTCGGGAAACCTGAAACAGGAGAAAAGTGAGTCATGAGTGAATGTGCCGAAGCCCCTTTGGAAACCAGCAGTGGCAGCCTCCCACAGACAGCCACAGCTGAAAACCCTGCAAACAACACATCATCAAGGCTGACTAACCAAAACATTGCTTGTTAAAGTGCAATTAAAGCTGGAAGTATGAGCAATTTAACAGCTATTCACTTCAGAAAAATATTGCAATGATCTCAAAACCAAATATTTTTAACCCAGCAGAAATGCCCTGCAGCAGCTGGGTGACAGCAAGGAAAGACAGTCAGGTCTTTGAGTCCTATGCCCCCCCCCCACCCCCCCCCCACCCC
>VZRO01004347.1:403843-415470 GCA_013397915.1 Daphoenositta chrysoptera
ATTTTTCCTAAGATTAGAACACCAGGTGGGAATTGCAGGAGGAACTGTCTGTATGTCCACATAATGAATGCATTCCAGAGATGGGGAAGCTGTGGTGATTGTAATTTACTTTGGTACAGATCGGCCTGCAAAAGAATATAAAATGCTGGAGTCTGGGCCAACTGGTCCCTTGAAGTTGGAGGCAGCTTCCAGGTGGATGGCACCCTCACCCCTTCCCCAGGTGGAGATGCCTGCAGGGTACATCCAGGCTGAAGACAGGGAACACACACTTTGGACAGGTGAGTAGCAGCACTAAGATCCAGCCATGTGCAGAAATAAAATCCAGAAGTAGCCACAGAGGTGCTTTGTAGCCTTGTAACTGTGCATTCTGCAAGCCAAAGACTGCAAACCTGTACATTTCTAATTGAACCTGCTTATGGTATAACCCTTTAGACCTGATTATATTATACTCTGCACTGGCAATATTTAGATACTGTATTGGCAGTAGATCTAACCACAATCATCCACATAATCGGTGTCATACTTCTCACACCTGAGTCTTCTCTCTACTACTCTGCCACAAGTTAACACACAAATGATCCAACTTCTTAAAGCATCAGCTGCCCTTTCATCACAAGGCAAAGCTGACAGATGCCCAAAGAAATTTTGAGCTCCCAGCATTTGTAAAATTTTATTTCAGCTTTATTTCACCAATACCCATTTGCAAGCTTCATCCATTTGTTAGTTCTAGTAATTTCAAATAAAACACTTTATCTAGAAGCAAGAAAACAAAAAAGAACAACAACATTACTTCCGTCACTCAAGAACAGTATGAGTTTAAAGATTATCAATACCATTAATGTGATTTAGGTTCAAGGTGACAATATCTTGAAATAATGACTGTTACCAAAAGTACACCAAACAATGAATGTGGATCTACTGAAAGGCTGAGATATAATTATGCAATTTGCCCTTTAACTTGCATCTAAATGGTTTAATGGATATTTCCCAAACTTAAAGACAACATTTCATATTCACAAAGCCTTGTGGGCTGATAAACACAGCCTATGCGCTCTCAAAATAGAAGTAGTTTTAAGAACACTTCATAGCAGTAGGGAATCATTGGTCACATCTGCAAATGGTTGGCCCCATTAGTGAGGCTCAAACTACCCTAAGAGAAAACAAAAGACAAAATCCCAGTGCCTCTGCCTCTCCTTGCCCCAGTTTCCCATCAAAAGAACATGGCACTGGCAAAATGCTGCGGTATTGCCTCCACATCAAAATGCATAAGTGGCATTTTTCAGAACAGGCCCAGACAATCTGTTAGCAAGAATCACAGATCCACATCTAGGAATGAAAGGGCCAAAGTACTTGAGCACAGACAAATAAGTGAGCCAGGAGAAAGTAAAGGGGACAGAGAGAGTAGCTGGGTTTATGTCTTTGGAATTGAGAATAGCGACACTGCTTATTTAAACCTGAATGCAGTTTATACAATCACTACTGGCAAAATCAAAATCTTTTGTACAGACTAGACTTGATTAAATTAGGTTAATATTCACTATAAAATTGAAAAAGAATTACTGGTTAAAATAATAACATAAAATATCCTTTATCTAAAGAGTGCTGTAGTTGGAGGAGAACATAGTTCGTTCTTCATACAAAACAGAAGAGACTAAATTGCTTGAACACAAAAGATAACTGAAATTCATCTACCAAGTTGTACCCAGCAACTCTGTAATAATTGCATATAGAACACAAACATGCTTTGTTGAGAACTCACAATATCTAATCAGCTATAATTCTAAATTTTATTTTCCATTTGCAAATTACCAAGGGAGCAAACTATAGAACAGGGATGTAAAATAATATTCTAGCTGGAGATATTTTTCTAACACATAAGCTTCTACCCACCCCTTCCCTAATGCCTGCAAGGCTCTTCTGCTTCTGAACGTATTTCAATTGTTAGTTTCTCTTTGAAGGTATTTTAACTATAATACAAGCAATGCTCTAATGAATTCTCGGTGCTGTGCTATCTTTCCCAAACAGTTCTTTTACGTCATCTGCAAATTTGGATGCTGAGATGTGCTTGCTATACTCATGTGTATCTCTGTTGCTGAGTAATGTCAATATTATCATCAAGTGAGATGTTTCAAAGTTTCTAAACTTAAAAATAAAAAAAAATAAACACACACCAAAAAAAGCCCCAAACAGACACCTTCTACAGGTTGATTGTTTACTCACATGAGCCTGTTTTGGCACTTACCCCATCTCACCCTTCTCCACCTGCCCAATTGCTGATTGCTCCTGTATGCTCTCTGAAGCCAGGGGAGGGGGCTTGCAGGGTCCTGCGAGTGGCACAACCAGGGCAGCACCACACCAACCTCCCTTACAAGGTTCATCCTCTGAGTAAGCAGATTTGGTAACTTGCATTCCTCCCCAAACGTGCCTCTGCCAACAATCATTTTCAGATTCACGAGTAGTCACCCCCATCCTGAACTCCCACACCACCAAGAGCTGCCTGTAAGACATGACGTACTGGATACCTCAGCAGAAAGCAGATGGCAGTTACCTCATGCTTGGAGCATCCAGAAACCACAGCTCTTATTGCTGAGGGACACTTCTGACATTGTCCTATGTCATGCCTTCCCTACGATGGCATCTGAATACATTTTGCCACCAATGAAGGTCCCACTGTGACAAGGACCCTTCTAGAAGGGCAGAGCGGAGGCAGTGGCAACATAGCTTATGCCTTTGTCTCCTGCTGCAGCAGTGACAGGGAGACTTTTCAGCTGCATCTGCACACTGAACTATCCAAAACTGATTTAAGTAAGTTAAAAGGAGAATATTGTAAGAGGAGAACAAAAGGCTACTGGTCTGCCTTATGAAACAGATTTTTTTTAATAAGCCAGAATATGCTTCTTTGAGGCCAGCAGTGAAGGGAGCAAATATCTCACTTTTACCAGCCCAACTGCAAGAGCCATGCCAAGGTCACTAAAAATGAAAAGGCAAACAAAAAGCCAGATATTCCCTCTATTCCACAACATTCTGACAAGTGATTTATCAATGGATAAAAGAATTAAGCCAAAATTAGCAGTCTTGTTGACGCAGGTAATCATCCTGTGTTCTTTAAAGAAAAGCAAACATTTCCAGGTTCTAAAAGAGCAATGACAAAAATGTCTCTTTTTGTGTAACCAGCAGCTGACAATTTTATACAATAAATAATGTTATTTTATAGCAATAAGTACAACATCAGCAACACAGTAAAGTTAACATATTAACACTGACAGAAATTATCTCTGTTCTCTATTCATCTGCATTCTTTGCAGATGGTTATTTATAAAAATTAAACATGAAACCGAAAGGTTATCTATGGCCATATTAGCAAACATCTGCTTGTGATTCTGATTTCATGTTTGCATGCTATTCTTGGAAAAGCAACCCTTTTTAAGATGTACCAGATGTGACCAAGTGTTCTTAATCGTAAAATATTTGTTTCAGCAAGATAAAAGTTCAGGGCCAGGGAAGACATCACATATTGTGAAAAGTGCAACTGCCTTATACTGCTGCTGCTGAATTCTCCAGAGGAAAAGTGTTTCTGAAGAGGGAAAAATGCAGTTTATTTAGTGTGCCACTACAGATAATTACTCTTATTTTTAAATTTGAAACATTCAAATGTATAAACATGGACTCAGTTTCAACTTTCAGGCAGAGAAGTTATGCATTACAAGAACTGCATCACCTATTCACTCTCAGGCATGGGACTGACACAGTAACATTTAATCTCCAGTGGCAGCAGCTTAAGCAGCCTTCCACAAACTGACTTTAGAGACCTTGACTTGCTCCCGAAATGGCCTCACCAAGATCTCTCCTGCTCACAACAAGAAAGAAACAGTGAACTTTGGAATGGGAAGGTGTTGCAGGCAGCAGATGAGAGCTGTAGCAAGCAACATGAGGGAGTTAATGTAGACCAAACCAAGGAGAGATGGGTTGTTCAATTCTTTCTTACCATCTCACTGTAACCTATTTTCTAAAATAATAATTTAAAAAAAGGTTTCTGGACCATCATATTATTTGTTCATTATGTTTGATAGCCATACCCTTTGAATGAATAATACTGTTAATGCATAGGAAATAGATATAAAAAGAAAAGAAAGGAAATGAACAACATAGAATAGTTGAAGATTAATTTAATGGCAAATAAAGAGATTAACAATTAAAATTAAATAAGAAATGTTAAAGTTTCTTTATACATCTCAGAAAACCTGAGCTACCCCAGTCTTTCAAGACTCACATTTTGCCTTTCACTCTCTTGGCCCACTAGTTCACATGCATCTTTAAGACTCAGATTAAGTCTCCAAGAAGGGAACACACCATCCTTCATGGAAAACCCTGGAAGGTACAGGAGTTTGACCATGGTGGCCATGTAGAGAGGCTGGCAGATCCTGCCCCAGAGGTGTGGGGCCAGGGTCCTTACCAAGCCTCTGCATATCTCAGCCATGCCCTTCCTGGCAACGAAACAAGATTTTCATTTGGGTCTGTTGCCCAAAAAATATTTGGAACCTGGAGAAGATTCCTCTCCATCACCACACTAAGCAGGGTAAAAAAGACCAAAAATTCATAGAAGTGTGGTTTGCCGTCTTTGCTTCCCCTTCCATGAAGCACAAGAATTCACGCAAGGCACAAATGACACAAAAATCTGTCACCACACAGACAAGAGGCAGGTCAGAGAGCTGCCCTGTGAGAAGAGGGCTCTGCTAAGGGCAGTTATGCCTCAGTGAGCTATATGAAACGTAGCTAATTGAACTGCATAATTCCATGTAAACTGGGAAGAGCCTGCTTCCACTTCCTAACCATGGACCAAGCAGAGATGGTGCCTGCAGACACAGAACATAGAGCACACCTGAAGCCACCCATACAGGAAGGCAATGGCTCAAGGACTCTTTCTGGGACAAACAAGCAATATGATGGGAAAATGCAAAAAAAGACACAGTAGGAATAGAGCAAGGTCAGAGGAATAGAAACAGCAGAAATCATTCATTTAATGCAAAAGCACAAGTAGATTTGAAATCTTTCCAAGTCTCTTCAGCTCTGATGTGTGCTTTTGTAAGCAGAAGTAGCTCTTAACATACTTTTTGCTTGAAATGAATTCCTCCTAATGGAACTCATTTCAATTTAGAGCAGAACAGCTTCCATTTTGGATGTATGAAAGCATCCAAACGGTGTTTCTCACACACCTCTGCACCTTTGACATCATTTCAGATGCACCCCAGACAGATGAGCAAGTCACATACACACATAAGTGGTACATTAGCTACAGTGAACAGGAACATCTGCATTTAGCTATGGTACCTTGAAAACAGTAATATAGCCAAGAAAAGAACTCTTTGTAGCAATCAGATAAGTCATAAAGCTGTTATTAATTCATATGGTTTCAGTCTCTGTTATTCTTTAAATTCTTCAGGATAGAGTCATTTAGGTTGGAAAATACCTCTGTGGTCATTGAGTCCAACCATAAACCTAACTCTGCCAAGTCACACTTCACCATAGAAATTTAACCATAACTGCACGGCAAAAGCCAAAGAGCAAGAAAAACCTACCCTTGGTGAAAGTGATCAAAAGGGCACCATACACTATATAAAAGTCTTGATGGTGACACCTTAAAACTTTGTAGAAAGTTGTCAGTCTGACTCCTCCTAGAAAATGCAGAAACTGAGTCATAAAAGAATGCCTCGACTCCTCACCCAGCCGTCAGCAGGGCACGATTGAATCTGTCTTAACCAGTGCTCAATCTGCTAGGAAAGACTTCTTCAAGTCTTTAAAGTCTTAAAAAAATGCTTCTATTTAATGTCTCCAAGTATACATCTCAAAATAATGTGATTAATTGACAAATACACAAAGACTGCTTCCTTCTGTTCCTATTGACATTGACATATTCAGAGTAAGTTTCCCAGCACTATCTGGACCACTAATTTTCACACAGCTCTCAGATGAAAGTATGTCAGCAAGACAACTGGTATCCTTCCTAATACTCATCAAGTGTTTTCGTTTGAGTAGCACCACTAAAGAAAAGACCGTGGAAACAAAGTATAAAGTGCTATACACTCCCTCTATTTGCCACACAAATTCAGAGTCCCTGTAGATGGTAAAGCAGTAGAAGACTGGAAGAAGGTCTTCCCTCCAGTGCTCCTGTTACTATCAGCAGCAGAGCTGTATTTATGCTACAGCAGCAGTGGCAAGTTTTCAAGGAAGCTGCAGCGTGTACAGGAATGCTTTACACAGCCAAACAGAAAATCTTTCTTCCAGTTTCCTCTGGCTTCAGACGAAAGAAGCAAACTCTAAATCAAGACAGTTCATGAGCACACAGGGAAAGGCAGATGCCATGTTTCTACCTGCACTAGAAAACTTCATGGGTAAAAAGTTCATGTTGGCACAGCTCCACTGAAGGATCAGCACAAGATTTGAGCACTCTGTTGATGATGCAGCACTGGACAGTGTAAAATCCAAACCTGACCTGCAAATGTAGCTACTCCAACACTGAAATGCACACTACAGCATGTTAGTGAAGATAGGAGAATTTGCTGAAAGACAGAAGTGTCTATTTTAAAGAAAGACGATCATTAATATATTATTAAGCAGCAAAGTCATTAAAATTTTATCACAACTGAAATATCATTATTTCTTGTACTTTAAAAAGAGAACTCAAAGTTGTTTCTTGCATTTTTTAAAACACAACTCTTAGTACCAAAAATGCTACTATTAAAGAGCAATTCATAGCTGAACAAAAACCTGTTAATGCAGTGTTCCACTAACCCTCAGAAAAGCTGTTAATATTCAGGATTCTGCCCAGCAGGGTAGGGTTGAGAAATTAATCCTTTTAAAGTTGAATTTCAACAACTGACAGAGGCATGTGTTAGCTGAATTCTATTTATGGCAATCATCCAAATATCAAATAAAGTTTTCCTGGCTGTGCTTCAGTCATCCCCATTCACAGCTAAAGAGTACATTTATAAATGTAGACAGACAGTATAAATCCTGTTTCTTGTTTGCATCCAGATCTACACCTCTCAGAAAGAGAAAACATTACGTAGTAATTGTCACTTCAAGAAGCACACCAGTAATGACTTACTGAAAAGTCCATCATGTACAGTTGTAAACTCCAGACAAAAACCCAAGAACTCAGAAAAGACTACTAAAATACCACAGTGGACAAGGCAGAGCAACTAAGGAATGACAGAACTGCACATATGTGAATATCATAAACTGTGCTAAACAGTTAAACACTTCAGCAATGTATTTTAAAGGCTTTAGCACATATAAGGAATAGAATTTAAAGATGTGTATTTCTCTCATAAACAACACAAAATAGGAAGTGGTGGTGGTGTGGAAATCAATCTGTCCACAACACCTCAAGAATTAAAAGTTTTTTAAAAACCCTGATATTGCAATGTTTTAATCTTCCAGCATGGAGGAAAATGAACTAAGCTTATGCGTGGAAAGAATCCAAATATGCTATTTATGAAAATTCGATTAAGAGATTCAAACAGCTTCATTTTGCCATACAACACTGTTGGATACAGTTGTTATAACAATGGCATTTCTTTATTAATTATTCAATACTAAACTGAATTCTAAGGATTCTTGGTTTTCTCCCCATCTTCACATTCTGTCACTACAAGGATTTCCTTTCTCAAATGCTCAAAGAAACCCAAACACAGTATGACCAAAGTATCTCAATAACAGCTATTTATCAACTGCTTTAAAGCATTGCCATGGTTTCAAAATCAAAGTTCACCAGAAACAGAGAGGTGATGCAGTGCTCCAGCCAGTCATGCTGATTCCTTAGGTGCAATGCACCATTCAAATTCAGACGCACCAAGTCCACCTAAACCCTCAGTTTATTTTTGCCATCTCTTACACTTGCTGTAGAACAAGAAAGGCAACAGCAGCAGTATAAGAATATAGGCACCTTTTCCTTTTGAGGCTACACCACAATATTTGACATGAAGAACTAAAGCACAGAGGTATTCAGACAGATTGTCCCTACATTGCGGCCATCTCTCAGCTTCAGTATTTCATTATAACCCGGATGTAGAAGCTATGTTTGTGAGATTTGATGTGTTCTAGTAGTTCCTAGCATGATGTTTAGCATCTTGAGCCCACAAACCATCTTCACATTTCACCTTTACTCATTTTAGTAAAACAATGTTATTAAAAGGTATTTTTTTTCATCATCCCCAAAGGTGAGACGTGTTTATGCTTCATGCCACCATTTTGGTTTCTACTTATAACTCAATACTATGATTAATAATAAACATAATTTTTGAAAAGAAACATGAAGTACTGTTTAACAAACAGTACTTCATGACACAGTTTAAAGAAATCTGTGCTGAAAGCCTGACACCTGTAACACCACTGCTAATTAAGTATATGAAACAGATGTGCTGCATGAAAGCAATGGAGGTCCAGACTCTTGTACCACACCAGCTTCTCTCTCTGATATCACAAGATCCCAGATTAAGAGATAAAACTGTATCAATGTTTAAAAAAATTCATAAAGCAATGGGAGACAGCCTGGATGCTTCACTCATTTCATACAGTCAGAAGGGAACTCAAAGCATGGCACATGAGTCCCAGACTTCCTGCTCGACTTTATTAGCATTTAGTACCAACAACAATTACTTTGAACATGCTCAGGATGGAAACTGGAAGGGCGGGGGAGGGGGGGCCAAGATTTTATAAAAAAAACCAAAAACCCTTTTTTAGTAAGAGACTGAATGATATAACAGAAGCCTGTCTTATGGACAGCATTTGTTCAAAGCAAGCTTTCATCAAGCATAAGGTGATACAATTCCATCTCAGGCTCTGCATCTACAGGCCCTCTGTTCTTTCTAAAAGCAGCACTGCCAATGCACACCATACCTCCCTTACACTGCAGATAAAGATAGGTGCAATGAAGGATGTGCATATTCGGCCACAGGCAAACCTGTGTGATAAACACTGCACCTGAAAGGAATTCCTCAAGGAATTAAAGGTGCAGGTTGTTTGTAAAAATTGGTTATGAAACTATTAAGAAAGTTCTTCTCCAAATATGCTCACATATGGGTGTCAGGAGACAAAGAGGAACCTAAGCGGCTGACAAAATATGAATGAAGGATTCTCTTCTGTAGTACAGAGCTAAAACACCAACAGAATTGGAGGGAGACAGCAACCGAAGTCAGGGGTGCAACTTCTCTGGAACTGCCACCTTGTGTAAAACTCAGGGCTGCAAAATACCAAACTTTACTATTTACTAGCCCACTTCTTTTCTCTGATAGTAGCCAGCTATAGGAAAAGAAAGAATAAAGTTTAGAGGAGTACTTCTATTATGACACCCTTCAATTTCTGACAATCAGCTACAGACTTGTCATTTTCACCTTGCTGCCCCACTTCACAAAGCAACTTGCACGACCCTTTCAGTTAATGGTCACATTAGTAGGTCATGTGCACAAGAAAAAAACTCTCACAGTTAACAGAAGCTACTGAATTCTGCAGCCTCCTGTTTTTCAATCATTCTGTAGTGCTACTATCAAAACTTCTTGATTCTTCTGCTGGAAGAGCTGCAAGAGGCAGATGTGTGCAGTACATCCCTCACTTAGAACTCAGCGTTGCTTGTCCAGCATGGCACCTTCCTTCAGCTACAAAAAGCAGGTAAGTATTATTACAGAAAGAAGCTGCGTGTTAATTCTGTTCCTGAGAATTGCTAGCATTAGTTCAAAACTAAAAGCACCTATAAATCATCAGTTCCATAAGTCACTGTCTTGCCAGAGTTATCCTTTGGACCATGGAAACAAAAAAGTTCTTTTGGAGAATAAATTATCAATAAACAAGCAAATCACCAAACCCCAAATGTTGCATCAACAATTCTCAACAATCAACAAGCAGATTGCCATCATTTAATATTTAACCATGGAGGAAAATTGTGGTTTGACTATACGATATCTTGAGGACAAAAAAAAGCTATTTAGGAGACTACAAACATTTTTCTTGCTGCTTCCACATTACAGAAGATCTCGGTTTTATGGTTACTCAGCTGTGTAAAATAAAATCGGGGTGCCAGAATGATGAATAAAAGGTTCTGCTCATGCTTGCTGCAATGCAAAAATGCAACTTTATTAGCACACACATATCAGTTTGAAATTCTTCAAAATCAACACATAAACTAAATTCATTACATATTTAATCAGTTCAGATTTAGTACCTGACATTTGGTGAACTGCTATCGTCCAAGTATTTCAGTTCTGCCTGGTTACAATGAATAGCTTACTTTGCTATATTTGAATGTTTCATGTTATATTCAACCACAGAATAACTAGCCTCAAGGTTTTAGGTTTTATGCCTCATTTTTATGTAGGAGATTTTTTTCTCCTACAGTACTAATTTGTTTGTGTATTGGGGTTGGTTTATTTCAAAAAGGACTGTATGTTTAAGGTCTGTATCTTTCTGAAGTGAGTAAGGGGACAAAGGTGTGAAGATGGGGTTTGGGCTCAAGTTGCTACACATCATGCTAGGAGTTACTGAGCATGTCAAATCTCACAAACATAGCCTCTACATACAGGTCTAGAATAAAATACTGAATCTGAGAGGTGGCTGCAATGTAGTGACAGTCTGTCTGAATACCTCTATGCTTTAATTCTGTATGTCAAATATGATTGTTTAGCCTCAAAAGGAAAAAGTGCCTATATTTTTCATCACTACTATTGCATTTCTTCTTCTAGAACAAATGTAAGATGTGGAAAAAATAACCCCACCAGCAAAAAAATTGTGCAGATCTTAAAAGGCTGAGAAACATTTTTCTGAACATCAGTAAACTGAGGGTCAGGAGGCCTTCCGCGTGTCTGAATTCAAGGGGTGCTTTGCACCTAGGGAATTAGCATGACAGGCTGGAGTGCCTGATTTGTTCTGTATTTCTGGGGAAGTTCGATTTTAAAACAAAAGCTATATTTTAAAGGAGTTGATAAATAGCTATTATTGATATTCTCTGGTCATACTGTGTTTGGGTTTCTTTGAGCATTAGGGGAATGAAAACCTTGTAGTGACAGAATGTGAAGATGGGGAGAAAACCTAGTATCCTTAAAACTCAGCTTAGTACAGAATCACAAATAAAGAAATGCCATTGTGAAAACAACTGTGCCAGCAGTGCTGCATGGCAAAATGAGGTTCTTTTTGAGGGGGTGGGCAACAGAACTTGGGACAGAACTTGAGACAGAACCTTCCCTGACTAGCTTAATCCACCAAAGAAAGGAAAAATAAACAAAATTGCGGTTTAAATATTTACATCACTGCACTTCATATCTTTGAATCTTAATAATTTTCAGCTTATTTGGTGCCCTTTGCCGATATTTGTTCAGAATTTTTAAAATGTCAGCCACAAAAATAAAACGAGTAGGAAAAGTACAACTTTATCACTCGTTAAAAGTTGCCAGCAGCTCTCGAAGCCGGCAGCCAGCAGAAGAAAGAGACTCTTGTTCTCGCCCTGCACACAACGCCCCACGTAACCTTTCGAACGCCGCCGGACACATGAACGAGCATCGGTGCTCCGGCGAGCAGGAGGGCTGAGCCGCGGCTGTCCGCTGAGGGCAAGCGCTGCCCGGCCGCGCCCAGGGCGGCGG
>VZRO01004347.1:424574-503549 GCA_013397915.1 Daphoenositta chrysoptera
GTGCCCCTGCAGGCAGCCCGGCTGCGGCGGGGCGGGCGGCTCCGCAGCTTTCCGCGGGACCGCAGTCACTGCGGCAGCGCCCTCCCGCACCACGGGGGGAGCCGGGCCGGCCGCACCGCGCAGCGGCCGCTCGTCCCTCCGCGGGCCGGGGCGGGTCCTGCCCTGGCGGTGCCCGCAGCCCCTGAGGGGGAAGGCACGAGCTGTGGAGCTCCCAGGGCCGTCCCAAGCCCCTCCGCGAGTGCGGAAGCAACGCGACCCTACTACGCGCGACCCCCGCCCCGGGATGCTTTCCCCGAGGCGGCTGCTTGCCTGCAGCTGCAGGGTAGGGATTGCCCCCGTGCTGTCAATCACCTCCTCGCTGAGGGGCTATAAATATTTATTAGGCATCCTAATAGCCGCATCTAGCTAAGCGGAGCATTTTAGTCGTGTCGCTCCTGTGCTTCGAACCTCCCCAACCGGTCCCACTCGGGCGTGATTTGAACTCACTCACGCACTGGCCCGGCTGACTCCACACCGGGAAAGGGCTCTCCTGCCACAGCCAGGTGGAGAGATATGCCAGAAGGGCATCAGCGTGTGCCCCGGCCCCTGAAACCTTCCTCCCTCCTTTTTGAGGAGAGTGCTGGCTTGAGTGCTTTCCATCAGAACAGGGACGCGACTGTCTTCTTCTATGGAACGTCGTATTAGCAGTTCTGTTCGGACAAACTGGGCTTTCACGCTCTAACCGGACTGTGAAAAA
Organism: Daphoenositta chrysoptera; assembly: GCA_013397915.1. Lineage (NCBI taxonomy): Eukaryota > Metazoa > Chordata > Aves > Passeriformes > Daphoenositta > Daphoenositta chrysoptera. The sequence goes on from VZRO01004347.1 coordinate 425,311, forward strand.
TATCTTAAGTAAGAATCTAAATGCACGAGGAGCCCAGAAAAAAAGAATCTAAACTTGGTTGCAGTTATCTATATAATCTGATGGAAAATGAGGATGAGAAATTATGGAAACTTTCTAGAATTTCGTGCATGTTTAAAAAAAACATCAAACAAAATAAACAGGGTATCAAGAGAGAAAGAAATTTACATGAAGGAAAAATACTAAATTAATATCTTTTTCCTTGTTGTGTTTCTCACCTCTTCCCGTCCCCCTACCCCCCATAAAAATGATTCTTGATGCTGCAAGAAGCCACACTGGTATTGCAATCTTGCAATACCATCTGCAACAACTACTATGCTTGGAAATTTTGTTTATCTGAGAATTTTAAGTGGCAAGATCAAGAGATATTAAGATAGGCAGCATTTAAAAACTCTGATTATAAAGTCACAAGCTTGCTTTAGTGTCTTTTGATGGAGGAGGATGATGGTTTTATTTTGCAGGTGTGTTTAAAATGGAATTAGCTAGTAATGCAATCTTGGTTTCTGCCTTTCTGCACCTCCTGTTCCCAGCTAGCTGACACTTCTGTCTGGAAGGTAGACAGCCTGAACTTGACCTCTCTATCAAAAGGCATGGGGCTTTGCCTGCATAGTGTGCTGGGCAAAAACCAGCAGCTATGAAGTTGAATAATCCACTTACTATTAATCCAAACATGAAATAGAGCAGCAACAAAACTTCAATAGCGTATATCTTTCCAAAATTCAGGTTTGGCCGTATAAATAAGGTGGTTTCTCCATTTCTCTGAGATTTTAGAGTATCAGATGTTGTAGAGAGAGATCTTACTACCAGGACTTTGGTTTTGCCAAGTCGGATACACTGCGTTTACATCTGTGGTAAGAGGCAGGATTTGTGATATGGCAATGCACGAAGGCTGCAGCTGAAATGAGACTCAGCTGGGGCTTTTCACTGACCAAGCACAGCGAGACAATGCTTGTCTTGGAGACTTCCAGTCCAGACTAAGCAGATAAGACAGGCGAGTGATGGCAGGGTAAACAGATGCATAGAAAGGTGAAATAACTTGCCCAAGACCATGCAAGAGATGTCTCTGATCCAGCAGCCTGTACAACAGTTCCAGTGATGCCAACCATTGCTTTAAATGATGCAATGATGGACTGAGCACAGTCCTGAAAATCAAATGCACAAACTGTGTTTTTAGCAAGACTGGTGTTAAGGTGCATTAATTTATTGAGGTTTTCTTCTACTCAACAAGCTCTAAGCACTAGCAGCAAAAGGTATTCAATACAATTTCATGCTGGTGTCCTGAAACCAGGCTATTTCAGTTGAGTTCTCCTCTTTTTTGCTAAATAGGCGCATTTCTTGCTGAATTGCAAAATTAATTAATTCAGATTGGGTTTTCCAAGCATTAGTGCAAATTATTGCCCCTCAACCTCAACAGAAGGTATTTATGAATGGAATGGTTTTTGAATGACCTTTGACTTTACACACCAGAAATACATGTAAGTACCTTTATGCTCTATATGCCCTTATGTAAAATACAATAATGGTGGCTTAGTTTTTTATCATAGTATTAAACAAATTTTTCCAGCTTTAAATTTTTTCACTTAAAGTAATGCTAAGGACTTGTTTATTATCAATACTTATAATGCCTCTTGGGCCATAATTTCATACAGTAGAGATGGTGATTAATCCTAACTGGGTAACTGTAAAGGAAACTTCTGAAATTGATACAATCACAATAGTATCATTATAATAAACTGAAAAGAGAAAAAAATGCCTTTGCATTTAGCAGTGCTTCCGATTATTTCATTCCAAACATCTGAAATTATCTACCTCAGCATTTTCAAAGGAAGCTATTCAGTCCAGCTGAGACCAAATCTGTATAATTTCTTTCCAGAAACATAAGAAGGAAGCCGTGAGGGACTGGAAGGAAGATGCTCCTTTGCAAGCACCCATCTAAACACTGTCATGAGCTGCATGAAGAGGTCCTGCTGCAGATTTTGTTCTCACCAACCAGCAGTCAAGGGCTCCTGCAGTCTCACAGGATGCTCCCTGAGCCTTGCCAAATGGCATGACTGAACGTCCCACAGTGACCTGTACATGGAAAATTACTTCCTCTTGTAGGAAAATCCTAGTGATGTTCATCAGATTTAGTACAGGACCAAGATCCCTGTCTCTTGGCCTAAGGAGCAGGTTAGAGCCCAAAGCCTTTTAAAACGTATAATTGCAGCAAATAATTTATACCAATGGAGACTGCACTAAAGAAATCCTTGTCTGGGGTTGATTCAAACCCATTATTAATAAACTTAAGATGATCTTAAGAAAGCATATGCCAGTCTTTTCTTGTGAATTAATTTGTTTTTTTAATTCTTATGAATTAAAATCTTACATTGAAATACTGCATTTTCATCTGCAGATGAGTACTTATTTTTTTGTGTATTTCTATTGAAGTAAACAAGTTTTTCCTGCAGGCAGAATAAGGGCCTTAGAGATGCTAAAAAGTACCATCTCATTTCAGTGGGATTTTTCAAAAGGAATCCATTTTCAACATTGTCCTCATGTAAAGTTAGTTATTTGATATCTGTTAGTGGTTTTATACAGCTCCTGTCATGGTTGCAAACAGGAAGATATCTAAATGCATCCATTCATGAGTGGAAAGCAGTAAGCAAAATGTTGAGTCAGATAGAAATATTCTATTCCAGGATGAAGATTTACTTTGGTATTGGCGATACAGTTCTTGTGCAGGTGTGTTGTGATTCCCCATCCCATTTACAAGAAAGTTCTAATTGTTAATTGCACCATGAGAAATGAAATTTGTACATGTGATATCCATAAAACTTCTGCATTCACTGATTTTATTGCTCTATTGTTTTCCTGAGACAATCATGATGTTGCTTTAAGTTACCATTACATCTAAAACTTATTAGCCTAAGTACAACATGCCTAAACAATCCCTTTTGTTTTCCTAGAGTCAAGTAGGGATGAGGAGTATTAAAACAAGACAAAATGAAACAAAAAACACCAACAGCACCCCCCTAATAAAACAAAAAAGAAAAAAAAAGACACCACTGAACAAACCAACTCAAACTTCCCCCAAGTTTTATCACCTTTTAAAAGGGCAGAAAAGTCTGACAGAGTATTTTCATTCTTTCTTTCACTTGCATTCCACCATCTGTTTTCCGACAAAGGAATGTCTAACTTTGCTGAATGGGGGCTAAGTACATTCTCTTGATCTCTGGGTCTGTGCAGTGACTTTCACACTGGGCAATGAAGTATTTCTAGAACCTGAATTGATTAAATATAGGATTGCGCTGCTGCAGAATCACTGAGGGAAGGCGCAGTTCCCAGAAGTCGCTGTTCACAGCAGCAGAGACACTGCAACAGATCCAAACCTCTGGGGAGGCTGTGAACTTGCAGTTCGGCTTCCGAGCCAAATTCATCCCCCTTGCAGCACGACCTGGCAACCACCTCAATGGGGAATTCATGTAGTCTTTTACATTTTCTGTGGCTGGAGCATGCAGGTGTTTTCATTGCCTTATTATGGAATTTTCTTTATGAGTATTTTCCTAGATTTAATTCTGATGTCCAAGCAGGGAGCTCTGCAGGAAAAAAAAATGTCCTTCAGAACTTTCTGCATTAAAAAAAAAAATACTGGAAGACACAATCTCATCACGGCAACATTCTCCCCTGTTTTGGAGCACACAATACTCCTTTGAACTTCAACCAACAGGGAGAAAAGAGATTTTTAGAAAAGCTAAGAAAATACACAAGAAACATTTATGTTTATCAAAGATCATCACAGGGTTTTGCAATAGTATGTAGCAGAGCACTCAGCCAATTTCAATAATGTCCTAAAGCAAGAGAGGTATCAAAATTTAGTTCCTATGAAAAACAATTGCTTTAGTGTCCACACCCAGGACAAGACAGGCAGGATCCAGCTATGTCCTGTCCTGTGCATCAGCCTTTCCCATGGTGGCTTTTCCCTGAGTTACGAGTTGTTCTGTAATGCTGGCATTTTCCAGGAACTGCTGGAAAACACAAGGTCACGTCTGTGGCAGATGGCCAAATTTGTACTACATGTAAGCTGAGTGGACACAGGGAGAGTCCAGGCTGGGGGGTCAGAGGAGCATCTCCAGCTCTAGCATCATTATCATCAGTATCTGTCATGTGTGTATTTGCCACACTCCTGGTTCTCCCTTCTGGGCCTAATTCCAAATCTGCATTTTTCTCTGCTTTTATTGGAAAAAGCCCCTAACTAAATATTTCATTTCAACGCCAAAGGGCCTTCTTGGACCCCTCAAAGAATTGAAACCTCTTTTTGCCTTTCCTCACCCCAAGTATTTCCTTGGTTCTGTTTTAGCCAAAAGAGGACTGATTGACTCCCCATTTTGGCACTGAAGTAGGAATGGGCAATATTCTGCCCTTCCTAGCAATTCCGTTTCACTCATGTTACAGTTTAATTTAATTGCATATTTTCTATGCATTGCTGAAGAACACTGGGTTTCTGATGCTACATGACCTTGGAATCATCGAGTTTTGAATAAAATATATTGAAGAAAATATTAGAAAATAAAAGCCCACAGATAAAAGGAATTTTAGGTTTGAACTCTGTGGTAGGCTATGCCCACTGAAGTTACATTAAAATGCTGAAAGTTATAACATTTCAATAAAATGGAAATGAGCAATGACATCAGTGTTATCAGGAAGACAACCCAAATACTCTCAGTTCTCTTCCCAGCTAAGTCAGGTGTTCTCCTGGCTTCAGTAGAAGTTCATTTGTAGATGAGAGAAGAGTAATAAGAGGAATATGTTGGACAATACACTTTTTTTTTTCTTTTTAGTAGGATATTGAAATCTCCAATCTCCTAGTTGTCAGTCTTCCTGGGGAAAGTCAGAGGATGGGGACAAATGCTGTATCCTTGCCTTTGCTAGCAACTGTTGGCGTCAAGATGTTTAGATGCTGCTGAAGCATTGCCTGTCATGGTTTTGCAGCAGGAATGGACCAATAACTGCTCTGCAGTGTAAGGAAGATGCCAGAGTGAAAGGATAGTGTGTGTATGTACATGTTTGGTTTACATGTTTGTCATTTATATGCCTGTTGCCAAGGAAGAGCAGGCAGCTAAACCCTCAATATAAAACCAAATTATGAAGAGTAATACAAAAAAAGGAAGCTCAGCCTCTCTTCACCTGTACAATAAGGACTAAGAAAAGTTCCTGAAACACCAACGTGAATCTATATTTACACTGTCAGATTTCCTCCTGAAAAACCGTATCTTTTAGACATTGTGGGTTTTTAACTATGTGTGGCTTTTGGTAGGCAGCTAAAATCCCTTTTAGCTATTTTATTTGTAATGGTTTGCTTTAAGAGGTGCTGAATACATCTGTAGATAGTTCTCAGCACAATTTGAAGACTCTTATATCCTAATAATGTTGTAATAATGCCCCTACAGTGATCCCACAGAGAATGATGCCTCTGTTGGAAAAACTTCTGACTGGGGATAGAACAATCTTCTTGCATAGAGAAACTAAGACCACCTGAAGTCTCCAGTTCTGAAAAGACATAACTGGGAAGATACAACCAAGGTATTAAAATAATGGATAATACAGAGATGAAAAATAAGAAATCATTATTTTCTCTCCCTCATAATTCCAGATTTACAATCCACCAGCTGAAATTATCCAACTTCAAGTTTAAAGTAAAGAAATAGGTCTCAGTAAGACAATATCTGACTCAGGCTGAAATACAAATGTTTTCAAAATCATTTAAGTATTTTACAACCAACATCCAAGGAGAGCTGTTGAATACAGTGAGGCGTATGCAATAGTTGCATAGAAGTCTGACATAAATTTGTTGCTTGTACTTATTTTTGCTTATAGTTACTTTCCCATAGTCATCTGCCACAGGTGATGTTAGTAAAGTGTACTGCATGAGGTGGGCTTTGCTCCCATCCAATGTAATTACTCTTAGCTTATGAGTAAGCAGTTCCTATCAAAAGAGAAGCACTCATGATAAAATACTAAAACTAATGGCGTTTTTTGACTTATGGAAACCTATGACAAATACATCAAGCCTAAAATGATGTGCTTATACATTTATTTCTAGATTTACAGAGTATTCTGTTTTATATTTTGAGTAACTGAGATAGTGCTCTGAGTAGAAAATGTTTGAAGATGGAGTACCATTATGAAAACAGGAAATCATTATATCAACACTTGGAGTTCCAGCACCCAAAAAAAAAGCTCTTGTAAAAGTGGCTAATGGTACAAGCTTCATTTTATATACTTAATGATGAACTACTGATCAACATTTCAGAATAGTTTGTAAGTACTGACAATACCTGTTTGCTTTACAGGAATTGTTATTTCCGAAAGGCTAAAGAGAACACGAAGTATGTCAAGACTGCATATGTGACTACTATAGAAAAAAAAGCACTAAAACTCTGTTTCTCCATAATTCATACACTAAGACAAGATGACATGCTGTCTTTTGAATGGTGACAGTGATTACATGATTCAAAGCTAAAAATTGTACATTCAACATCCATAACAAATAGTAAGACGTTGAAGGTTCTTGAGGAGAAAATGTCTCTCAAATTGCATTTGTGCCTGGAGCTAAAGGAGAAACATTGCATAGGTAGGGTTTGCACTTTAATATCTATACTGTATTATATTGGTCTGCATTTTATACTGGTTCCTAGATTTTTTGTTCCACAGAAATCAGTAAATTCTGGATTCAGTGATGCCCAAAGAACTGCACAGGTGCATTTGGTTACCATCCCTGCCCAACAACACACCATTTGAAATCAGAAGGCAGCCACCAAACCAGCTGTAAACTTGCAACAAAAGCTGTATCTTCTATCATTGTAAAACTCACTACATGATAACAATTTTGTCAGGACCCAGATGAAACATTTTCTGCAGCTGAAAGCTGCAACATCGCCCTGTGGCAAAGGGAATGGGAAGAAACCTTTCCCCTTATGAGAAATTCCAGCAGTTTCCCGTGCCCTGCTACCTTGAAATGGCTCCCATATCAACTGTCAAACCAAATCATTTTGCCAAGACTGGAAAAGCTTTTGTCATCTGGATAGGCCCCCTTCCCACACATGGTTTTGTGGATATGCTGTGTACATGACATGCTCTTATGAAACCATATAGGTGACTGAGTTTCTCAAGGCAAACTCTGATGACACAAAAGCTGCTCTTTTTTTCCTGCCCTTTAAGCATCACCTTATTTGTTTGGGCATACAATAATTGCAATGGATAAACAAATACTACTGTGACCTAGATAGGTATCCTTTAAGCACCAGTGGTCTCAGCTGAAAATCACAATGAAGTACTAAGTGCTGATACTATTGAAATGTTATTCAGTCTTCCCAGAGGCAAATAATGCAGATTCTGGTTTTGGCCACACCACATAATCTTATTTATTTATGTATTCTTTTTTTTCACAGGCCAGTAGGCTAAGATGGAAAATTTAAGAGGAAGATAAAGCCATTTGAAAAGAGTAGTTGTTTTGGTAAACAGGAAAATGCTGTTACTCTGCGGTTTTAAGATGACTGACTTGTAATTCTAATATTCCATTAGCAAGAAGTTTTTAGAGGCATGATTTTCCTCTTAGGTTGGTAGCATTTTTAGAACATACCAGAATTGTATGAAAGAATGCCACACACAAGGAAATAAGAACAGCTAATGCAAAGTATTGAATTAATACTTTACTGCAGGCAAATGAGACTTTTTTTAAATTATACCATCCAGACAAGCACCTTTCTCAGTCTGAGAACGTGATGTTGCTTTTCATATATCTTTTGCAGGGGCTGACTTCAGCTGTATAGTCTTTGATATTTGATGCCAAAAAGAAACCAAAATAATCTCAGGTCAAATGAAAAATCTGGGAAGAAAGGATATGTGAAAACATTTTCTAAATTATCTGCTTTACTTTGAGGTTACAGACAGCCTGGACTATTTTGATTATGCTCAAGGATTTGAAAAGCATGAAGCAAAGAGCATGGTGAACTGCATAAAATGAAGAGGAAAGGCACAGCAATTGCTCCTGTCCTCAAGGAGCAGGATGAAATCCACTGTTACGTGCATCAATCATTCTTTGCTGCAGGGCCTTCTGAGGGGTACTACACAGCTTAATACAAAGGAGAGAGACGTAACTATTTGTCTACTTGATTATATTCTGTTGGCTTATGGAGTGTTTTACAAAGGGTAGCATTCCCTGCACTGTCCCGCTGTTTGATAGCAAACTCACCTTGCTGTTGTCTATGGTAGCACTCTTCTGTTCAAAATCCTCTCCAAACACAGACTGATATTCCTTGCTATAACATGCATTGCAAATTCTGTCAAACATTCGTTGTTTGACAGAAACTACTAAACTACTAAAAACTGTGGAAGTATTAAACAGCGTCTGAACTTTGGAACTTGATAAATTTAATTGCATTCTATCACAGAGCTATCTATAAACGATCTGCTACATATTCTGAGGAGAAATGCCAGTAAGGCAAACCCTTGTTCCAAGCAGAGTCCTTCCACACTCAGGTCTGGAAGTCATTACTCACATCGTGACTAAGCAGAACTTTCTCAGCACAAACTTTTATATATACTGACAGCTTTTGTTAAGGGCATGAGGGAGGTGAGAAGGAGGGAAGCAATGGTGATATCCATGTGGTAACTGTTACCAAAATGAACTGTGCCTGATAGATAACACTGGTGTCAAAGCTTCAATACCAAAGCTGCAATTGTTACAGGTGATAGGACAGCTTCAGTTTTTCATTACTGTCATCACACATTTTGTTAGAAGCTACAGGCCTGGCCATCCTTGTGCCACTGGGGGCAGTGGGTCCAGCAAGGTTATTCCTTATTCTCTGGGACATGCAACTAAGAGAAATCCAGCCTGAAGTTGATCCATCCCTGTGTATAGGACAGAAACAGCACAAGCAAGAGGAAAATGATCCTGTAGTTTATGAGCACTCAAACAAAAGAGAGTTCCCAACACCTGAGCCCTCCCTGCTGAACATTCTATTTCAGCCAGGCTTACCTGGGTCTGGCATGCAATTCCCTCACAGCTGCAAGGATTCCAAATGGCCTGCAGGAAGACCTGGAACTGAATATTCAGTATCCAAAGGATTTTACTTCCTTTCTCTGTACAATAGGAGCAAAACAACAATAAGAACTCAAAAATTTGTTCACCTTTACTGCACTTAGCTCTTAAAATCAAGAACAGAAAAGCACAGAAAATAACAAATTCTTTCTTGTTGGAGAATATTTTGGGAAGTTACACACATGTGAACAATTTGCTTTAATTTTAACTCAAATAGACAAGCTACTATATTTTGTGCATGTCTTGTTGCTTTTATTCTTGTTCCCTATCCTTACTTTGGAATTTATATGTTTGACTTTGTTAATATAGCAGAGGTTTAGCTTTTTTCTCTTCTATGGCTTTATATACCAAAACAACCCGGAAAAATAAATATGGTCTTACTTGAAATTTCATGTCTTTTCAGCTTTCTTTGTTAAGCATGTATTTAGTGCTTCCATTTATTATAGAATAGGTTAATGCATATTTTAAAATATGACATTTAAAGCTTTTAAGGAATTATTTAGACAAAATTCATTTTAAGAGAATAGTCAGCAATATTTGGAGATGCTAGAAATGGAAGTTGAGACTATCATGTTAAAAATAAAGATTATTTATTCCAACCCAGAGTCAATTAAAAACGCTGATTTTTTTTTTTTTTTTAAATAAATCAACAAAACAGCTAATTATTGCTGTTTATACAGGTGTCTGAATGTTGGTTGTTCAATTAGGGTAGGGAGGCCAGTCATCATTTGACTCCAGATCTTCCAGGATCCTGTAAGTACCTGAAACCCCATGTGTTGTTTGGCTGCCTCTGGTTTAAATCCTCACAATTCTTCCATGATACCAGGCAATGTTATGCATGTTGGTATTTTTCCTATGATGGGCGATGTCCCTTACATGATAAATGTGCAGTTTATTTCACAGGTTTTGCAAAGCAACTTTCAGGCAGTAAAGCCTCACTGACCTGTCTGACTTGGAAAGTATCTCAGCCAATTATGTAAAAGCTGAATGTCTTTGCCAACTCCGTTACCCATCCAGCTCTTTCTGTAAACAGCTTATCCAATTTTATACAGTTTCTGCACTGGCCACTTTTGGATTTGAGTTCACAGAGTGAAATTCGGGGATTTTCTTCTCTTTCCAGCCACATAAAAATGTTAATATCTTGACAATGTATCACACAAACAATAAAAAAGATTTTACGAGGATGGTGCTAAGATGAATAGCACCCCTGAGATGTGTTGGTGTTTATTAATAATAGGCTCATTTCAAGCACTGAATATATTTTTGGTGACTTAAAGTGCCCTAGCAGAAGGCTGCTGCCATGCAGAGCAGCCCACGCCTAGCAGCCTGTTGTCAGAGCAGGTGAAAAAATGGATCGGGTTGGTTAGATAAGGCTGCTCTCCAGAACCATCAGGAGACGCACTAATTCAGTGCTTCCAATTTATTTGCAGATTCTGTTAGCTTAGTCCATTAATTCCAATGTGGATTAACAATTTGACTGAATTTGTAGATAAGGCAGCCTCATTTTTTGAAGTGCCCAGCATCCAAAACATTACTTGAAATCAATGGGTTATGGGAGTGCGCTTAGAACCTCTGAAAATTAAGTTCAAAATTAATTGTAGATGTAAAACCAGTGGCAAATAATTAGTTTGAGCATCCTGCTAATGAAGTCAATGACTACAGTTTTATTGATGTTATTTGGTATAAATCAAGCTCCCTATCAGGAGTATATCCAGTGATTTTAAAAAATGAACACTTTCCATCTCATTTAAAGATGCTCTGTAATGCATTCTTACACCTTACCATGTGATGCCTTTATCAAGGAGACTTCTAAAATATTTTACATTAAGACTAGTCCATACACCAAGCTGTTTCTTTTTACTTCTGCAAATAGATAACAAAGCTATAAGCTTCTTTTAATAAGAAACTGATGCATATTATTACAGTGCAGTGGTGTTGTTTTGAGACCCATTCTGCTTACAACAAATACAAGGGATACATTACAAAGGTCTTCCAGAACTATCAAAAATTTTGGTGAGAGATAAATGTGAGACATATTGGCACCAGCTTACATGAAATCTACCACAAAACATGCACATATTTCAGTTGCTGCTTAGCCCTTACTCACCTGCCTGCACCAGCCCCAGCAGGAAAAGGTGATACGTGTTTTAAAGGAGTCTAAAGGAGTTTTCTTACATTCCTCCTGATCTGCATTCTTCAGGAGCAAAGCATGAAATTTAACCCTTGGATATGGAAAGGGCATATTTCTAGTAGTGTCATAGAACTTCATATTTACAGAATCACAGAATCAATTAATAGGTTGGAAAAGACCTCTAAAATCATCGACACCAACCTCTGACCAAACAACACCACGTCAAGTAGACCATGCCATGTCCAGTCTTTCCTTAAACACCTCCAAGGACATTGACTCCACCACCTCCCTGGTCAGTCCATTCCAACACCTAATCAGCCTTTCTGGGAAGAAATTCCTCCTAATGTCCAATCTGTCATGTTAACGTTATGTGAAAAAAATATGTTAAGATCCAGTTGCAATAATGCAAATGTCTGGAATTTCTCTTTCATATATTCAATAATTCAAAATACATCAAGGAATACAAGTTTTAGCAAATTAGTTTTGGGCTTAAAATTATCACAACAAATCTTTGTCTAATTCCTTCTTACAGAGAAGTAGGCTGTCCTTTACATTTGAGCAGAGCAGGGCAGACTTTATGATTGTTCAAGAGTAGTTTGGAGTCTCAGGTACAAGAGCAAACAGCACCATTTTTAGAGGATCTCTAAAGCTTCTGTTAGACTTGGTTATCCAACACTCCTAAAAAAACCCCACACCTGTGGAAAATTCCTAGTGAAAGAATGTGCTTCTGCATTTTGTTATGTCCTGAGCAAAAAATTATTTTTCTTGGTCCTTGAAGTGCTCATTGCAGCAGTGTAAGGGGCTTACTTATGCCTGGGGACTGGTCTGAACAAGGAGGAAAAGGGTAGCAATCCTCTTTAGCTCCAAGGTGATGCCTTGTTAAGTGCTGAGAACATGTTACATGTTCACAGATTGTCTGCTGGCTGTTCTCCACAGGAAGCTCACTCCTGGTTATTTAGGCATGGTGAGAAGTTGCATAGTCTGTCACCTATTTGTATGACTCTGTACAGCATTTTGCAGCCCCTGTGCTGACACACGTTGTGCTGCCTGGGGTAGACATGCCAAAAGTCTCCACTTCCCCCCAGAGCACCACAGAAGCAACCAAGAACAAGTAAAGCACAACATCTTTTTGTCCCTTTTCAGGGCCCTGTGAGGTGCTTCTCCTGCCTTTTGTCCATCTTGCTCCCTCAAAATGAGCCGGCACCTCCCCTTCCCCCCAAAAAAAATTCCACCCTCAAAAGCCTCCAAAAGGAAAAAAACCACCAACCCCCCCAAAAATCTCATCCCACTCCCCCCAAAAAATCCCAAACTCTCAGGAAGGCATCTCTTAGAGGGAGTATAACAGTTGATTGAATCATCCTCATTCTCATTTTCAGTTTTCTCTTTTTTCCCCTTTGTTTCCACATTTTCCTCCATTTTAGGTTATCTTTAGTTTAATTAAAGTTAATTCAAGAATTTAAATTACTTCATATTTTACAGTCCAATTCTATTTTTGCCTCATTTCAAAGGATAGCTTTAATTCTAGGAGCGAGAAAAATCAGAAAATTAGGCATGTGTGACTACTCTTTTTCCCAGAGAAAGCAAACACCTCTGCTTATTATGGATCTATGCATTAAGACACATTCACTTAAAAATGTCTCCTTAGACTGTAAGAATATTTTATACAAGGTAATTCAGACATCTTTATGTAATGCAAGAGTCTGGCTAACGTTAACATTCATGCAATGATGACAGAACATATACTCTTCTGCATTTTGATTTTCATAGATACCTACTCTGTAAATATGCAGACTCCTCAAGTTGGAAGAATGTTATTAACTGTGTTTAAAGGATTCGATGTTGTCTCCAGTTTGGGGAAAAGAGAAAACGAAGGTCATTGCTAACTTCCTAGTTTCAAGAGAGATGAATCAGACATTGGCCTAGTATCTTCCCATGTGGCCACCAAAAAAGCACAGGCATAGAGGAGAAACACATATCACCTTTCTTCTGTTGGCAGCTGAAAGCTTCATTTCTGAATAGCATGGGGGGAAAAAATCTCTGTCTTGAGTTATACTCAGCTATGTCTTTGTTGTATTGATTAGTCATACAAAACACATCCAGCACAAAAGCATTGGTGCACTGGGAAAACTGAATTTCTGTGAAAAGAAAACTCAGGTTATAGTTCACAATGTACAAGAGTTTCATGGGAGAATGAACAGTGCAGATATCTGAGAAACAACTGGAGTGTAAGGTACGTTTTAGAAATATCTATCCTGACATTGCCGGAGTACGATGATCAGCAGCCCTATTTTTGGCTAATTCTTTGCAGGATTTCAATGAGAATAACCATGCAAGTCCCTGTCTTTTTGGTTCTAAAGGGAGCTTATCTATTTACTGCAGCTGAAAGCTCTGATTTAGAGGTGTCTTGCCTTTTCATCTTCTGGGTTTTGTTGCTGGTATCTCAGTGCTCATCCTCACACAGACTTGCTTCACCATTTGGTGGCCTAATACCCATCATTTCAATAAAAACAATCCTCTACCCCAACATTATACCACAGAAAATATCTCAATATTAAAGAGCTCGAGCTCTAACAGTTGTATTTATCAGTGTGTTCTCCAGTTCATTATATAAAATCAGATCCTTGAAAGAGCTCCCTGTCTACAGCATCTTTCTTCTCCATTCAAATCCCTCCCCCCGCCACAGACCCTTACGTGTTTCACATAAGACAAGCCATGAAATAATTAACAACAGTTACAATTTGCTGAATGACTTTGTGCTACTTCATGTAAAGCCAGCTGACTCACTTCTATGTGACTGATTTACCTAAAACTTAAATAGGAAGAATATTACATGCTAAAAAAACTCAAAGCTCTTCAAACAAGATCCAATAAAGCAGCTCTACTTTCAGTGGCCGTCCTTTGTAGACTGTTTACAAAAAAAACTTGTTGGTTATATAATCTGTCAACGAGGTTTGCTTTTTTCCATAAATTTAATTAGGTTTTGATAGATTCATCAGTTTTCATCTAAATTATTTTTGGTGAATTCTAATTGGCTCCTGCTGTGGCTTGGCAGCCACATAACTGATCATATGCCTATTTAATCCACTCATGGGATATTTAACAAATTGTTAGCTATTTCACTGTGCACTGAAGTGTAGCTCTACCAATTCTTTTTTCCTGTCACGCTACTGGGGCTATTATGACAGTCCATTATGTGATTTATTTTGTGAAATAAATGTGAAGTGTTGCAAAAACAACAATACATCATAATCTTTACCCAAAATAAAATAAGGTCAAGAGACATCTCTTTGCTTGTACATGCAAAACACTAGTACCTTTCTTTCCAGTCTGTGGACAGTAGTTCACTTTTCCTGACATTAATGCACTAAGTAAGACATATTGCAGTGAAATAGTTATGTGATAATTCATTTTATCCTTCTAAAATAAGTACTTAATTGGTTAAGAGGAAAAGGAATAGGCCTATTTATCAGATGTTTAGGCTTGTCTACCTGGGAAAATAGCCTGGAATAGTTATTGCATACTAACTCTTCAGGAGGACATTCTTAATCCATAGTGAAATTGTCCCTGTGTGTTTAGTTTAACCCACACTGGGAACGAGTACAGACTTATTGTTGCACTTTGAATTCACCCTCTGCATTTATTCTGCAACAACTCCCCCACACAGACAAATTTTTAATTAAAGTAATGTAGGAAGTTCAGAAAAATACCTGTAAATCTTATTTCATCTTTTATGAAGTAAAATGTTCACTCTCCTCCCCAGGATGCAGCTTGCTAGGCAGGTCTAGAGATTACTTGGAATGTGGAAAGATGTTTCAAATGGAAGTGCCTGAGGTACAGATCCATATGCTCCCTCTTTTCCCCCAACTGCCCAAATCATTTATCTTAGGTGGTGTTGATTCTTCTCTTTCCTAGTTGTTTGGAGGACTTGGAGGGGAGGGTTGTTTTGGTTGGTTTGGTTTTGGTTTTGTTGTTTTGCTTTTTTCTATGGAACGTAGAGAAGAGTACACATGATGCTCTGGAATTTATAGTACTTGCTTCTGTTTTTCCTAGTAGAAGGTGAGCTGCTTGTGTGCTTGGTCTGCAGAACAGTCCTACAATAGTTCAGCTCTCTACTGGAGATGTGGCATTCACTCTTCCTTCTGCTAGCACAGAGAGACCTAATCAGGGAAACAATGGTTTCTGGTCAGACCTGGCAGTGTGCAACTTTGCTTTTCACTCTCTAAAATAAATCAGGGTAATGATGCCTGTAAAATGGTATGAAATTTTGAAAGACAAACATGATAGATGTGAAATCATAATAAATCACCCTCTCAGTAGAAATATCAAGTTTTCTCAAAATGTGGTAATTTCTGTGTGACACAATTCACATAATATCAGACTTAGGAAATCCTTAACTCAGATATCAGAAAACAAGACAGAGCTGTCAATGTGCTAGTCCAACTAATGACATAAAGTTGTCAATCTTTGCTATAATTCACATGCCATCAGAGACATACAGCAGCTTCTGCATATCCATGTTTTCTTAACAGACAGTAGGTGAGTACACAACAAGTGCAGTAAAGCACTGTCAAACCAAACCATTAGGGATGACAGACCCCAGAGGATTAAGTCGTGATGGCAAGGTCAGTGGGATGTGAAACTTGGCTAATGATGTCATGCCCTTGTCAGTTTGCATTGGCTAAACACGTTAAGGTTTACCAGCAAGCCCTATGGCTTAGCGAGCACTGCTAAAGGGAATTTCAACCTGAGATAGATCAACGTGAGCAGAATACAAATACTTGTGCTGCAAAGACTCTTGTTGAAAGCCTGGCACCACTAAAGCCAGTGGGAGCTTGGCCAGTGACCTCTGTGAGGCCAGGATTTTGCCCTTTGGCTTTTGCGGATATGACATTCAATTAAATCCCTTTGCTTCTATTCTGTAGATTGGGTTTCATCACATGTCATAAGACATTTGTAGATTGCAAGCTGTGTAGCAGGGAACAGCATCTCATTAAAGATTTTTACAGATACCAGAGTAATGGGACTCCAGTCCTTCCAGGGCCACCTCACACATGCTGAAGAACAAAGCAATAAAAGAAAGCTCATCTGCAGCGCAAGAATGATCCTGCTGTAGGAATTAGCTAACTTTTATCATCTGAAAAAGACTGCGCAGGATGCTCTGTGCAGCTGAGCAGAGCAGAGTGGGTAAGGGTAGAGGGAGCCACAACCAGCTTCCCCCTGTCAGAAAACATTATGGTGAGCAGGGCTCAGAGGAGGAGATGTCTCCCCGCCGAGACTGAGCCACTCTGACAGTCGGTGCTTCAGGAGCAGCCAAGTATTTCCAAAGGGGAAAGGGACACCAAAAGAGGGGCTGGACAACAAGGCAGGGTGAAAGTAGGCTGCACCTCTTGGAGAGACAGAGATCAGTGGTGTGTCTTATGCTTCAGATAAGCAACCAACCTTGAAACTCTTGTCTGCCTCGCAGAGGTGCTGATTATGTTTTAGAGCAGTTTTGTTTGGTTTTGAATCAACACTCAATGAATAAGTACTAAAGCTAGTTCCTTCAGATTTTGTTTGTTGTGGGTTTTTTTTACTTCTAGGCATAGGCATTGCTGGGTTTACCAACTGAGCAAAGCAAAAATATGCCTCCATAGCCAGAGCCACAAAGGCCAAGGAGTGAACATGCTCACCCTTAAGAGGCCATCAGCAGAGATTCTCAGCCCATACAGAACCACGTTTGAAATGTTGTACAGGCAGTATCTCCCCCTGCAATTTCATAGAAGCACACGTCTGCCTAGCTCTGCTTAGCACATCTAAGGGCAGTAGAAGGGAAAGAGTAAAGGCAGTCCTTCTTCCGTGTGTTCTGTTGTCACACCTTTCAAAGCACACTTCTAAACTTCTCCAAATTATTTTCAGAAATGTTTTAACTCAAGAACCTCGAAGTTCAGCAGAATCCCAATGGCCAGTGGCTATGAAGGAGTTACAAATCTCATTCTGACACTCAGATCCAAGCTCAGATTCCAATACACTTTGGGTTTGTTTTTTTTTTAATTGCAAATACACAATTTCAAAGAAGGTTAAGTATTTAAATGATACTTCATTATTTGCCTTTTTTATTATATATATTATATGTATATATTTTATTATATATATATATATTTTTTTTTTCTCCTAACGAGGTTAAAAAAACAAGGTAGGAGGCAATGGAATTTACTAATTCTAGAAAGGTGGGGCCAAAGTCTTAGATACATTTAGTCAATTAAAACTATAGAAAATTTTAGAAGTGCCCAACAGGGTAGATGCCTTACTTCTGCTAATGTTAAAGACGATTTTACTGTCAAACTGCCAAAAGAATGGCAAATTGAAAGATCAGAAAAAGAGTATTATTAGTGTCAGTGTCAGAAAATGTTAATGAGTGATATTATCACAAATGAAATCAGACACAGGCAAGTAGCTAAGAACAAGCAGGTTTCAGAGAAGGAAAATCTTATACTTAAAAAAAATTTATGTCATTAAACAGTCTAGATGTGCACATCATCGCTAATAATATTCATTTAAGAAAGAGAATTTCATGGAATACAGTGACCTCAAAAGATAGTTAGAATTAGGGAAGAGTAATAATCTTCTAGTGAGAAGGCAGATGCTGTCAATCAGGAAAAATCATGAGTAAAAAAAGGACAACAACAGGACTAAAAAGTACCATTTTGTTTGCTATTGCCTCAACTTTTCAGGCTGCCCATGAAAAGGCCCATGAGAGACCTGGCAAAGGGACACTGTGAAGTTCCTGGGACTGAAATGTGATGTTTGTTTTCTGAAACATGAAGAGCCATATTTTGGTACTGACTTAGCCCTCCTCCCAGTTTCTGTGCACACGCAGATAAACCTCCAAAGCCAGGAGTAACAGGGTAGATAACCTGTTTCAACAAGACCAACTTCAGCAAAATTTGAATGATTGTGAATATCCAAAAGCAAATAGGAAATTCTGGGAAAATTACTTATATTGTGAACAACCAGAAAGCAGCAGAAATAAAAGTATAAACAGGGAAGATTTCTGGGAATATGACCATTTCAGGTAGGGTAGGTAGCAACACAGAAGCTTTCTGCCAGCATGGACAAAGATGAAGCTACACAACAAGAGAGGATTGTTGCTATCAGCAGGCAGAATAGAAGCCTGCCCAACCACAACACACCCCTAGCACAGAACAAGAGCCAGGCGATTATGTTAATTCACAACAGCCTCTATACCAGAAGTCGAGCAGAGTAGCCAAGTTACCAACATAGAAAAACTTAATCAAACAAAGGAGATACTAATGACCAGGAGTAGTCAAACTGACTGGGGACACGGCAAGCACCAAACCAGAAGTTTAAGAAGTTAAACAGCAAATATCAGCCAGAAGCCAATATGGGGGTGCAAAGGAAGAGCAGTGGAGCAATCAACTGCCATAGTCAGATGTAAGCAGATGAGAGGAAAGGCATCCAAGTAATTTCATCTAGCTAAAGAAAGATAAGACTAAAATACTACTTTTGTGCATCTTACAGAAGCAACTTGGCACACCTATAAAGAAAAAAGCATCTAATTATTTAGCATAAAAAAATGTGTCAGAAAAAATGAAAAAATATTTTTACAGAAAAAAATCAGGTTATGCTGTATAACTGTTCTTATAGAGATATATATGTAGGACCAAAAGAGTAACAAATTTGGTGTAGAAGTATGTTCAGTTGCAAACCCATATATTTTCAGGATTATGAAAATCAATAAGAATTTTCCTGTCTTTGCTGAAGTACAAATACAAAAAAAAGATCAAAATGAATGCCTGCAGCAAAGTTCCCTTGTTCCTCGTTTCAGGCCAGTAAAATAGAGTTTGAAGAACAGTTTTCAGAGGGCGTAAAAACCTCATAATTAATCATTTCTTCAAACACATCAGGAGCAGGAAGCTATAGAGTTTGTAGGCCCATTAATTGATCAAAGTACAAAAGGAACTTTCAGAGAAGATAAAGCAGAGGAGGAAAATTAAATGATTTTTTACAGCCTTGAAGGAGTTTGAGGAAATATCTGGGCTGGAACCTTTCTTCATGCATCAGAGGGGATATGTCAAAGAAACTATTTCAGAGTGAGTTCATTAGAAGAATCTATAAAAGAAATTGTCAAAATTAAGGTAAAAAATTGTCAGGTCCAGATGATTTAAAGGCTGACCTACTAAAGGAAGCTGCAAGGCATTAGAGCTGTCATTGCACTGCAGGAATGGAGGACAGCAAAAGTGATGACAAATTTTTAACATTTGCAAGGTGTATCTGGAGAGCTGTAGCACCTCCTAGTTTGACAACTGTATCAGGAGCACGGGTAGGACTTAAATCAGAGGATATTGGAAAAGTGCACCCCCAGGGAAAGAGCTTTCAAAGAGGGGAGTCATGTCTTGCAAACCAGACAGAAAAGTGAATAGGCATCCAATAAAAAACCCAGTTAAGAATATGGGCACAAAAAGGCAGAGGAATAGCTGGGCTGGGTTTGCTAAGAATCCTGTCTCTAAAAGTGAATGCCTAGGAAAGAGAAGACAACCAGAACAGATGTACAAGGTGTTCCTGATGAGCACTCCTAGGGCTTCCAATCATTTTAATGTCCACGAGCTCCTCAGGCAGCCTTTATTTCTATACATTTAGTAACCTTCAATGGATTTCTGATCTGTGAACTAGACCAGCCTGTCCCCAGAATCTACAAATACCAAATACTATCCAAATTATGTGTGGCAATGAACTTTGAAACCTAACTACACATTGCATGAAGAATCATTTTCCTTTTAAAAAAATTTTTCTAAATATGCCTTATAGAATCATCCTTCAATGTCCCCCACTTCAGGTACAAGAAGAGGTAATGAACAAGCAATTCCCACCCTATCCTGCATATACTGATTGGGATTTAATCTCTGGAATTCCTGAAAAGTATTTGACAATGTCCTTCACCAAATACTCTTCCTACCACAGTGTAGGAAAGGAACTCCTTTGAGGGATAGGTAAAGAGTTAAGGTTTAGAAAATGAGGAGCAGGAATAAACAACCAATTTGCTCAGTGCAAAGAAGGTACCAGTAGAGTCTTACTGGGGTATGTGATAAGTCTGCCCTGTTCAACACACTTCTAAATTACCTGGAAAAGGAGGCAAATAGAAAGATAGCTATGTTTTCTGCTGATAAGAATTTAGCTTGTGCAGAAAAAAAAAAAGAAAGAACTGCAGGAAACAAACTGACTGAATGATTAAGTGGCAGATGAATTTCAAAGTAGATAAATGTAAAATAGCATGTACAAGAAAAACAATCCTAACTTTATATACATGGTGACAGTCTTTAAATTAGCATTTAGGAATAAGATCTTGGAAATATAATAGACAGTCTATGAAAGTGTCAGCTCAATGCTCAGGAGTAATAAAAAAAAAAAAGTGAATTCATTGTGAGGAATTATTAAGAAAGGAAAAGAGAAGGGAGAGAGAACGTCATCCCATGCTGCATAGATGTGGGGCTACCACACCTTGAATACTGTGGGCAGTTCTGGTCCACCCATCTCCATAGTGTACAGCAGGTCTGAAAGGGTTCAGAGGTAGAGTATTAGGATGACAAAGGTATTGAATGGTTTCTGCATCTGAAGTGATTAAATAGATCAGGCTTTTTCAGTCTGAAAAGAGGTGACAAAAAGGCTATAAGAAAGGTCTATGAAATCACAAGTGTATGGTGAACATAAACAAGGATCTTGTGTTCATTGGCTTTTCTAGTGTAAGAATCTGAAAGTATCAAAGAAAGGCAAAAGATGGCAAACTCAAAACAAAGAAAAGAAATAAAGCACACAGTCAGAGGCAAAAAGTCTTTCCATAGGCTTTCACCAGTTTCCCAGGCTTCACAGAGTCAAAAGAGGATAAGTAAAAAATCAATCCAGATCTATTAAATACGGAGAAAAATGTGTAGTCCAGGAGCCATGGGTCATCAGAAGTTGAGATATTATGCTGGGAAAGGGCTTATGGCTTCCCTGGCTTTGTACTCCTCACAATGCATCAACAGATGGCTGCTATCAGAGAGAAGATAATGGATTGAATTAATATTTTGGCTGTACAGGATTAGACTTTCTCATGTGCTCAGTCAATACACTCCAGCTTTTAAGATTCACAGTTAGTAAAATACTTTTATTTTTTAGTCTAGTACAGTAAACCTATTTGTTGTGGGCCACATTGACAGACAGTGAGCATAGAACCCCACTAGACTATGACAATGATGGTATTTTTTCAGTGGCACCTTATAGTTTGATGTTGAGTTGTGTCTGTATGTTGATTATCTTAATTTGTTTAATTGCTGTTAATGGTTTGTCCCTATTTTCCCCCACCTTGTAATGGTTTGTCTCCCGCCACTACCCCTGTCAATCCCAGTTGTCAATCCTTCCCTAACTGACACCCTGTTCTGGAAAGTTCCCCTCTATTCAGTCCCTGATTGGTTTGTATTGTTGCTGTCCCCAGGTTATTGGTTCTCATCTTGATTGTCATCCCTAAACTCCTCCCGGTTGTGAATCCCATTGGTCAGATTTTGAGTACTCCCCTTGTCACCTCTCCCCTTTATAAGCCTGTGTTCACCCTTCAAAATTCAGATTCAGTCCCTGACTCTAGCCCCCAGTAAACCTCCTGAGAGTCACACTGGATCTCAGCCTCTTCTATTAGCCATTCCTCCTCTGGTGTGCCTCTGCCACCCTGCCCTGAGGTGCCTTCCCCTGCTGCTGCTGGGGAGGAGGCTCAGATCTCGGCAGTCCCCACAGGACCTCCATCTATCTTACAGGCAGGACAATCAAGGGACATCGCCCTCTACTAGGCAAGGGCTGAGCCCTCAGATGTTGCATGCCTGTAGTTTCACACTTGAAAGCTGAAAGATCAGTTGTGAAAGACATAAGTGAACAAATTGACACAGGAGAACTGCTTCAACAGAAGGTCTAACTGTAGCATGTCTCCAAGTCTTCATTGCAGCTGGAGATGGCCAGTAGTGTTGACCCTGGCACACTGATTTACGTGCAAATGGAGTTCATGTCATTCGTTGAAGACATAGTTCAGTGGTGGACGTGGTGGTGGTGCTGGGTTAAGGGTGACACTTACTTGATGATCCTAAAGGTCTTTTCCAGCCTTAACAATTCTGTGATTCTACAGTACTCCTCAATTTTAACTAAACCAGGTATCAAGAGGGTAGCTTAAAGTTTTGGTTTGTCATTTTGTAGTAACCACGGACTGCCAGTTACAGAGCTCAGAGTTCAAACCTTGCTTTGCTTCTACTGAATTCAGTAATACTGGCTGGAACTACTTCATGGCATTGATGCCAGAGAGTCCTGGTTCTTTTCTGGTGTCCCAGCTGGGAGGAACAGCCAAGGGGTTTTTAAATGGGCACATAAATGGCAGAGGTACAGAGAGGCTGAAACA
Source organism: Daphoenositta chrysoptera (assembly GCA_013397915.1). Classification (NCBI taxonomy): domain Eukaryota; kingdom Metazoa; phylum Chordata; class Aves; order Passeriformes; genus Daphoenositta; species Daphoenositta chrysoptera. Next base: position 447,949 of record VZRO01004347.1, read on the forward strand.
GGTCAGGCATTTTATACCATTTTCACAGTAACAGGCATGACTGAGATGCACATGGGACTACCACTTCTTAATGTCTTCCCCACCAAAGAAATTTAGAGCTACAAAATGTGTCTGGCTTCGCTTTGCTTTCCTGCACAGTGCATGATGGAGCAGACACTGCTCTTCATGCCAGTGGAAAAGTGGGGACTGGCTGGGAAGGGTTTAGTGCCACAAGATCAGGGCCTCAGTGCACCCAAGAGTCTGGCACATGCACCTGTGTGCACACACATCCCCAGCAAGGAGGGAACAGGCTGCTCCCCCTCCGGGGCAGAGGGCACCTCCCCACCTCCCATCCCCCTGCTGGGAAACTCCTCAGGCTGGGCAGAACCTCGGTACCTATTTACTGGGTGTTTACTGTACCTACTTACAGAATATCTAGAGCACTTTCTTAACCTTAATTGCATGGGGGAGAGGAGCCCATTAAATTGTCATCAACGAGATTGCAGACAGAATTTAAAATAGAGTCCTACTTTAAGCAGTATGTGCAAAGTCATCCTACCTCACATCTCCAGGCAAGTTTGACAATCCAAGGACCACCCTCATCACAAAGACAGCATTGTTTCAAGTTTTCAGGGTTACAGTGCTCCAGCAGCTCCAATTACCTTCAGCTACAGTTAGTGTTAAGCACTCCAAAAATCAGAGCCTTAAGGATTTGATTTTGGTTGGTTTTATGTGAGATGCAGCTGAAAATGCTCAGCCCATTTATCCCATCAGTGGGAAAAGACACTGAAGTGGTTTGGGAATGAAGGGGAACTTTGCTAGAGCTTCTTGCTAGCATCTTAGCAAATTTCCCAGACAGGAATTGAAGAATGCAAACAACTCGTGCCTCAAAACTGGCAGCATATAAAGTCTCAAGGAAAAATGACATAATGTAAGAAATCTCCATGTGTTCTTTGCCAGATAATTGAAAAACATCCTGCAAATTGTTCTGACATGTTTTTGAACTTGCATTTTATTCTATGAGTTGATTTTAAACTGTGACCCTTTGCTGGGCCATTTGCAAATAGGAAGATTGTCACATTAAATCATTCTAAAATACAACCACATTTACATTCCAATTTTAGTCTGCATTTCCCTAGTGATGCAGACAAAATAAGAGTTTTCTCTAATTGAAGTGACTCCCCAGAATGCTAATGAACACTTGATTGAGTTTGGACATTTTTACAATTCTGATGTTCTTATTTTGCTGACAAAAAAAAAAAAAAAAAAGAAAACCAAGGATACATCTGACCTCCTCAAATGTCCTCCTGTTCCATGGAAGAAAGTACACAGGAAATTGTTTTGGAGTTTGTTTTGCTTTTTTTAATTACAACGGTTGTTTCACTTGTCTGGACATTGACAAAAGGTGATAGGACAAAATAGGAATGAGCAAAGTTATCATGTCTTTGTGTTCATATTTTGCCTACTGGTAGAATATTTTCCTGAGAGCACAGGCTGTGCTGAACTTAGAAAGCAGAAATGTAGTTTGGTCATTTCTGTAGTGGCATAAAGCTGGCCTTCCTTATCACTCTCTACGACTACCAGAAAGGTGGTTGTACCTAGGAGGGCATCGGCCTCTTGTCCCAGGTGACCAGTGACAGGACAAGAGGACACAGCCACAAGCTGCACCAGGGGAAGTTTAGGCTAGATATTTGAAAAAAATTCTTCACAGAAAGAGTGGTTCGGCATTGGAATGGGCTGCCCAGGGACGTGGTTGAGTCACTGTCCCCAGAGGTGTTTAAAAAAAGACTTAATGAGGCCGTGGTTTAGCTGATAAGGTAATGTTAGGTCACAGGTTGGACTTGATGATCTCAAAGGTCTTTTCTAACCTAGTTTATTCTGTGATTCCTTTCTTTTTAAGGCAGACTTCACAATAAACAGAAGCAGAAAATGTGAAGGTTTTTTAGCACAGTGTTTTGTCTTTAGCACTTGACAGATTTTGTTTTCATCAGAAACAGTTGTGATTAGGCCAAATGCTCCCACTTGCACTATATGCAGTAATGCACACTCCTGCAGAGCAGAGCAAGGTACAGCATCAGAACAGGGGCTTGTGCTCCCGCTTTGCACAGCTGCTGCCCACCCTGGGCAGCAGATGAGAACTCATCCAGTGTGTTTGCCTTCCACACGGCATAGCCAGCTCAATCCAAGCTGTTCCTCCTGCAAGAGCACTCATTTCTCCACCATGACCCTGCCAGACTAACTCCTAAGATGTAATGTTACATAATCAACACAAATGAGTATTAAACAAACCTTAAGAATGATGAAATGCAAATAACACACAAGTAAGTTATTCCCCAGAGTTTGTTGAGACAAGGGTAATGTCCAGGGTGGATGGTGTCTGGAGACAAAATGGAGAAAAGTCAAGCACTCAGGAGAGGGAAACAAGCTGTTGACAGCTCAGTTGTCTTGAGCAATGGGGACTGGTGAGCATCAGGCCAGGAGGCCTACTGGAAAGCTCCTGGAATCCCAGACTGATCTCTCTTTCAGCCTTTAAGCAAAACAGCCACATTATCATCCTCTTTAGGGAGAGCATGACCCTTAACCTTTGTTTTAGAAATTTCAAAACAGAGCATTGTTATGAAAAATATTTTTCTTTGTTTTAGCATTTCCAATCAAAGTTTGGGAGTTCAACAACTTTAAAAAATGGAACAACAGACAAAAACAAAATGGTTTTTGTTAGTATTTCAGCTATCTCAAATGCTGATTGGAAAGGAACATAGAATCATAGAATCACAGAATCATAGAATCATAGAATACGCTGAGTTGGAAGGGACCCATCAGGATCATCAGTTCCAACTCCTGGCCTTGTGCAGGACAATCCCAAGAATCACCCCATGTGCCTGAGAGTGTCCAAACCTTTTTTGAACTCTGTCAGGCTTGATGCTGTGATCACTTCCCTGGGGAGCCTGTTCCAGTGATCAACTACCCTCTGGGTGAAAAACCTTTTCCTGAAATCCAACCTAAACCTCCCCTGACACAACTTCAGGACATTTCCTTGGGTCCTGTCACTGGTCATGAGAGTGAAGATATCAGCGTCTGCCCCTCCTCTTCTTGCAAGGTTGTTGAAGACCACAATGAGGCCTCCTCTCAGTCTCCTCTTCTCCAGGCTGAACAGACAAAGTGACCTCAGCCTCTTCCCACACAGCTTCCCCTCCAGACCCTTCACTATGCTCATGGTCCTCCTTTGGACGCTCTTTCATGGTTTAATGTATTTCTTATATTGTGGCACCCAGAACTGACCCCAGCACTCGAGGTGAGGCCACCCCAGTGCAGAGCAGAGGGGACAATCCCCTCCCTTGCCCTGCTGGCCATGCTGTGCCTGATGCCCCCAGGACAGGGTTGGCCCTCCTGGCTGCCAGGGCACTGCTGGCTCATGTTCAACTTGCCAAGGACCAGGTCCCCCAGGTCCCATTCCATGGCACTGCTCTCCATGCCAAGAAATGGACATTAAGTAGGAAAACCTGTTGTGAGGGCAGCAAAAGCATACCTGAATAGACAAGAGCTGACACAGAATCTTCACTCTGTTGCCTAACCAAAGTGTTACAGATTCAGAAAGCTGAGATCCTTCTCTTTGCCATGTCCTTGTACTTCCCTGTTTAATTTGGATGTAAAAGTCATAAAAAAACCAGACAGATGTTATTTCACTTGCCCACAACTAAAGGACAAGGGAATCTTTGTGGGAAACCTGCCGCTTGAGCTGCCAGCTACTGATGTGACAGAGAAGCTCCCCTGAGATTTAAATACATATCTACAAAATTTTGCTAACTGTCCAAACACAGCATTTAAGTGACTGCTGATATAATGCAGAGGTTTTCAGCTATAATAATAGTCTCATTTAAAAAGGGGAAAAAAATAACAAAACAAAGCAAAACAAAAGCAAAAAATTTTTTTTAATTTAAAAATTATTAAAAAACCAACCAAACAACCAACCAAACAAAAACCACCAAACCGAACAACTACAACTTTTCCACGATTAACATTTTCTTCATGCTATAAGATATGACAATGTAGAAAATGCAAAATGCTTCACCTCTTTGCTTAATAAGTCATCTTGCATTAAAACAAGGAGAGCACTTACCATTTTACCAACAGAGAAGTGTGCTGGAACAAGGTATTCCTATAGCAAACCATTCTCAGGGCAGCAGAGGAAGGGCTTGATGGCATCAGCGGGCTCAGCTGTTAGCTCTGCACAGACATTAACAAACATATGCAGCCTACTATAGGTAATTAAATGTTGAAAGGCTTATTTTGGAGAGCAAAGCCTGCTAATTCTCTGCCTCGGAAATATGCTTGTAACAATGACAGGGCCTTTTTTAGTTCTAGCTTCATGTTAGCATGAAGTGCAAGGTTATATCACACTTCAATTGATTAAGTGCTGATCGCCCCAGCAGACAGATTTGATTATATTGCAAGTATGAACCTGGAGAGAGTAATTAGTAGTTTCATCCTCATTCTCCATCTCCAGTTCCACGTTTAGATCATGAACAGAGCCTTTCAGGCTTCTTAATTTATTTTTACGAGATACCACAGATCCACAGCTGTTTGGCAGCAGATACAGAAGAAGGTGCATTTGTGAAATGTATTGAGCCCTTAATTATTAAGGCATTTCTTGTTTTGGTGACCTCCATCCTTGTTCAACTTATCTGTAGTCACAGTCAGCAATAGCTGTGGAAGAAATTGAGCAAAGACAGCTAAACTGTTTAGGCAGCAGCATTAATGCTGACTTTGATGGCTTTCTTCACTTGTTCATTTTCTTCTATTTAAAATTGTCATGTGGCTGGCAAAGCACTCAGGAAAGTTTACATTTGTCCAGTCATGATTTTCAGGACACAGATTTTTGTCCTTGACTTTTATTCTTCTGTCTTGCAGGGACACAGACACAAAACCAGGTTGTGAATTGTATGCTAACCTGATGTTAATAAGAGATAAGAATATCCTCTAACATCCAGGCTATCTTTATAAAATATTTCAGTGCCTAGTACCCAGTAATGCACAGTGTAGATGCAATTTAAAGTGGTGATAGGAAGAAAAAAAGTATTTAAATACTCTTTTATAAGTAGCATGATTGTAAGTAGCCCCCAAAGAGGATCAAAGATCTGGTAGGAAGAATTGCTGACCGAAACACAGTATGCATAATTAGCAAGTAATTTATCAACCTCAGTAGATTTACTTACATGCCACAGGTGGAATGACAAACTGAAATATAATTTTTGGGATACTACAGGAGTGCATTTTTTTCTGCCATTATTTTCTTCCAACCAGTTTGGGGCTCTGAGCGCAGAACATTGGGTCGTTTCCATATTTCCCAGGCAACAACTCCTACCTGACTGGCAACAGTGATCTATCTTGACTGAGCTGTAGCCTCAAGAGAAATGTCTTCTGGATTTCTAACATCTACATTGATAGCAAAATCTCCCTCTAATGATTGCTTAAAATCTAGAAATACATATTCATTTCAGAAATATATTTCCTGAAGGTGATTTTTCTTTATTGAAAACATCAGTTGGAAATCACAAAACAGGTTTGAATATTACTTAACCCATTCTCATTTTAAAAAGTCGTGTCAGCAATGTGCCACAGTCCTAATTACTGCAGAGAAATTAGCAAAGAATTATATGCAAATAAATGAAGATAATCAACGTTACTAGCACATTTTGCTAGTCAATCATTTCAATTGCTTTAGGCTATGTGACAGTATTGATATGGCAGAATCAGCTAAAAAAAAAAGCCAAGATAACTTTATTATGTGAGTACCCATCATTTGCATAAACATTTCAAATGTAGTGTTGAGCCACGCTGTGGCAAACTGGGCTGGCTCTGGTAATCCATATTACCTACATTATGAGCATGGTTTGGTATGAAAAGTGGCGTTGGCAGTTCAATAGATCCTATTTTTTGGCTACTTCTAGTGCGTGTCTATACAGTTAAGATATTTCTATGTTGGGTTTTTGCTTCAGGCAGTATTAGTTATTGGGGCTGTCTGGTTTGAGTGTTGCTGCCTAAATGTTTCTATCATTTCAGAATGCAAGACTTGGAGAAAGCTGTTGTTTTACCAGCCTTAAAATTTCTGATGACAGAAGAGACAAATCTGGTGTTGCCATGTTTTAACACAATGGATGGTTCCTGCTTCTGAGCAGCGGGTTTTTTTGGCCTGTGATACATCTCACCAGTTCTTGCTGGTTTTTTTAATTTCTGGGAAGAAGAATGCAGTTTGTTCTTGTTGGGTGGAGATTTCTATTCTCACAGCACAGTTTCCAAGAATTCACTTTTCTCTGATCTTGCTCAAACTGCTCCAAGGACTGGGAGGGCACTGTCCCCTCAGCATGACTCACAGCCTCCAGGACACCCAGCCAAGGCGGATTTGTCTTTCATGGGTGTTCTGAGCTTGGTGCTGAAGTGGAGATTACTCAAAGGCCAGAGGAAGGAGAAAGAGAGGAACCAGTTTCCCGGGAAAGCTGAGACTTTATGCTGGAGGAGAAAAAGATACTGGCTGCCCAAATGGAACGGGGCCTGAGCCAGAGGGAAAAGCAGTCTGCAGCAAAAAGAGGTTGTGACCAGCTGGTGAAAGAGGAGTAACTGGGAGTTCAGGAGAGCAGGAGCCAAGTAGAGAGAGAGCTTGGGTGGTGGGAGATGCAATTCCCTGCTCAGAGAGGCCCTGGGACTGTGGGGAAGGTGGGAGCAGCAGCAGCAGCAGCAAGGTAAGCTGAGGCAGGCACACAGGAGCAGTGCCAGGCAGGCAGGCTGAGGGCAGGAGCAGAGATGCCTGGATATTAATCCTGCTGACACTTGCTCTTTTGTTCACCACAAGTACTTGCTCACTTAATTGCTCTCCAGAGATTCGCTCTCCCCATCGGCAGGAGCGGATTCTTGGGGACTGTGGTTCAAGGGAATGACTGCAGGATTTAAACACACACACTTAGAAAGACAATACAAACGTAAGACTTTGACTGTGGTACAGTTCTCATACACACATACACAGTTATTATTTTAGGACTCTCTCTCTCTTTGTGCCAACACTAGCAAACTAAACAGTTCGAAGGAGCATCCCCAGGCACTGGAGCTGTCAGAGTTGCCTCCAACACAAGGCTGGTCTGTGCAACCTCCTGCTCTCTCAAACCATCCCTAAATGCATTTTGGGAGTTAGCACAGCCTGGGTTCCTTCCCATCAGATGTCACACCTTACCCCAAGGCCTGTGGGAATTTAGTAGAGGTGGGTCAGCTGCCCTCTGGGTCCAGGTACCATCCTGGGCACACTCAGTGGACAAGTTCAGACACAGCTTTTATACAATACTGCAGTCAACTTCCTATTCATCATTCCTCATGCTTGGTGGGGAATTTATTATGATATTATGTATTTTTATGTATGTTGCATTTTAGAAGAGAAAAAGTTCCAACAGCTAATTTTTCTCAGATTTTTAGCTCTAATTAAGCTCCTAGAAACTGGATCAGATTGAGCATCCTCAGAAACTTCTTCCAGGTATTGGAATGCGAGAACATAGTATGCAGTGATGTATCGTACAGCTCCAGAATGGTGTCATCCTTACAGTAGTAAGGATTATTTCTTATAATGCTTTCTATTATTTCTAATATTGGCTTAATTGTCATAATTGCAAAGAATTGTGATGTTCACTTTTGTCTTTGTAGGTTGGATCTTCCTACCCATGACTCAGGTCTATACTTGGAAGATTCCTTTGTTCGTGGGAGCTCTGAATTCGTTCATTCATTTGGGCACCTCCTCATGAACTCATCCCTCGTAATGTTCCTCCATTTTTTTTCAATGGGTCACAACTTCAGGTATTGAAATACTGAACTACTGAATACTACTTCTCACCTGTGAAATGAGAAGGACTTGACATTTTACAGTTTATGGATTATAAATAGCAGAGGAGTTACTGTTTCATAGCCTGCAGAATCACCATGGATTATGCAATGTATAGTGTTTCTAATATTGCAGATATGGAACAGCAATATTTTTTATTATATTAAAGCAGGTCTTCCCTGTGGTGTTTTTTATTTCTTTTACCTCATTATTCCATTAAAGAAATTTTTAGTTGTTGCTGGATTTAAAAAAATTGTTAGGTGTGTCAACATTTTTTTCTGCCGTTCAGTGATACTTCATCTTTTCATTCATCAGACTGTTAAGAAAATTATTTCTCTATATATATCTTTTGTCAGTTCAAATAAGCTATTTTATTCATATTTTTCTAGCATAAATTACAAGTTAAAAGCATATGACTGAATACAAGAAGAATCAAGATATCTTGTGCTTCTTTTTATGTGGAAAAATTACATGAAATTTGGAAAAACAAAAAGTATATACTGAGATGCTACATAAGATATGACCACAATCATATGCTGGGTCTTTATTTTTCCTACTTCTCTTTCTAGACATAGTTAATAATTTATATACAATAATTTGCATTTACATAGCAGACTCACTGTTCACATTTAAATTCTAAATAATAGCCTTGAACAACTAGGAAAATGCTATAGTAAGAACAAAGTAGAGGAACTGCTCTGAGCATCTTCGAATCCTTGAAAAGGCGAATTATTTACGGCAATTGCCAGATTAAGGTAATTACAGCACCTGTATACAAATCCCATACATGTCAAAGGAATGTGTATTTTTAAATCAAGCTAAATGGCTGTATAGGCTATTAGGATCATTTTATGATGCTGCTGTAGCTAAGACAACACCTCACAACAACTTAGATTTATATGTCTAATAATGGTCTGCTTTGTTTAATACATATTTTTGCTAAATTGATGTGGCCTTTATATTTTCTAAGGTAGATTGGTGGCAACGTGTTTGTTTTAGCAGAGAGGCTCTGCTCCATAACATTGTTTGTGCAGACTGTGCAACGTTACCCACTAAGTGTTTACTACATGGGGCACTAAAAGTCAGATTTATGCCACATCTTTAGAGGTGGTAGTCAACTGCAGTTGCTATTACAACAATTCAGTTTTTGTATAATACACAGTAAACCTCCACTGAGAATGGTTTTATACTCTTTTAATGCACTCCATATGCTGAAAGAAATAGCTTGGGATTAAGGGAGGTTTATGGTAGACACTAGCTAAACTTCTTGTTTTCATTCGGAAACCCCAGAGGCCCATAACAGCCCAGTGCCAGCATCACACCCCAGCTCAGGGGCTGGCTGCCACCTCTTCTCACCATCACATGGAGACCTGCACAGGGGCTGTGTAGGCCAAAAGAGATTTAAAGTCACCATCCAGCCTTCTCTGGACCACTGTTTCTCACATCTTTGCCTCTCCCACCCAGTCTCCCATTCATCTCATACATTTCTTGTGTTTTCTCCCCACACCCCAGTTTTGGACTATCCAATATAAAAAACTGCAATGAAGAAACTTCTTCTCTTATAATTCTGCTCTTTCTCTTATACTGGCATATATATATCCACAATTATGGATCTATGCTATCTCTCTTACCCATAGTCCTCCAATTTCTGTCTCATTTTTATGTAACTTAATAATGTGTTTGGCAGTAAAGGAATATAAAATATCCTTTTATATTGAAAGTGAAATTTTGAAAGGAGACCAGCAAAAAAAATATCAGAGTTACAGATGGACTCAGTATCTCAATTCAAAAGGTAGTCAACATGTCTCTGTACAGAGGAGGGCAAATGTACCCCTATGCTGGGCAGATATGCAGAGAACTAAGTATCAAACTTAAAAAGCAGTTTCTCATGCAGGTGACCATGTGAAAGTTACAAGCAGGGACAGTAGCAAACTGGTTTGTGAGGCAGGCTTTGTTCTCAGAAGAAGGGAGTTGCCTGTGCTGATGGAGCAGGTTGGATAAAAGTAACTTCAGCTAGGACAGATCACAAGAAACTGAGCCATTTAAAGTCCTCCAGACCTGGAAGGAGCAGTATCACCTCTAACAGTGCAGCATAAATCCAGCTTTTAGATCCCACGACAGTAAGTAGTTGGTGAATAATTTGTACAGGTTCCATCAACAGACAGCCATGAATCTACAGTAAAAAATATGAAAGCCCAAAAAATGTACCTCATTTTATATATTGGGAAAAACAATACACCAACGGTCATGGACAATACTGAAGTAGCATCGTTGAAGGACCAAGAAGAGCCTGGCTGCAGCATCCCATAAATATCAGCACTAAGACAGCAAAGATTTAGGAGAAACAGAAATGAAAATTGCAATAGTCAAGTCATGTGGTGATTTGGACATGGTTAAAGATTTCAAGAGAGCAACAGCTGGCACAGGTCTGGGTAGAGCAACTCACAGTGCATCAGGCAGAGTTGAGAGAAAGGCAGGTAATGTCAAAGCCAACTCAAGACATCTGCATGGAGAATGAAGTAGAAAGCTGATTTAAAGGAAGTAAGTATATCCCAGAGAAGAAAACAGTAAAACAAACAAACAAAGTTTAAGGGTGGAGGAAATTCTTTCTGAAAGTAAGTAAGGTTGTGGTGTAGTCTGGAAAGTTCATAGCAGAGGCAGCGCTGGGTTGAAGAGAGTCACAACTGTGCTGTTCAAAAAACAGCTGGAGCAGTACGTTTGGAGACCACTCTGAGCAAAATTAAATTGAATGACATTCCTCAGAGACAGTGAACCTTGGTGAAAAAGCCTGGATCTAACTTACTTAGAAAAACAGTGTGCAAATAAATAAATGTTCCCGGAAGAAACAACATTACCACTGGAATTAACTTATGTGAAATTTGTCAAGTTAAATGCTTCAGTGATACTGGCTTCACCATATGTTTGTAATTTTTTTCTTTCAGAGCAGCTGGTATTTTTCTAGGATGTTCAGGTCATGCCCCTATTGTCTAACCATGACTAGCAACATTAAAACATTTCCCAACAAAATAAAGTCTGAAAGCTTTTTCTTAACTAGCTGCACATTCTTTTGTTTCTGTCTCTTTGTTTTTCAAATGCGGTTCAGAAAAGTGTGGACTCTTTTTTATGAAATCAATCCCTCTTTAAACAATTGCAATTCCTTTTTTTTTTAAAGCATAATCACTTTACTGAGAACGTGACTGGGAATTGAAGACATCATTATCAGTGTTTTGCAGGGAAATTAAAGGGGGTGAGAAGAAAACGGTTACAGTGCGTATTGTTGCTGTAACAGTGCTGGGAAGGTCGGGCAGCCTCTCTACAGCGATGTGGGCTTTTGGCTGCTGCAGTTAATAAACAGGGACCTGACAGACTGGCATGACAGCTCCTTCCCTCTTATCAAGAAACTGCCATACACTATCATCAGTGACTGGGAAGAAAATGTGAAGTTTATCCTGCAGCTGAGAGAAATCGGTGAGTAGTAAAGAATAGGGACATGTCAGTAATGCAGAGTGAGAGAGGTGGATCAATTTATAAAGCAAGTGGTACCAGACAACACACATTCTGAAAATGGCCAAAGCAAAATTACACACTTAAAAGTAAGAATGGTGGTTTTTACTATGCATTAATATTCTCAGGAAAATAATTGCCCTGCAGGCAACATTGTGTATAACTGATTGAACATGAGCTCCAAGCAATGTACTGTCATCTGAAGTTATTTTTGGACTGATAAATACATACATACCTGTAAGTCTGTAGAAGTCTTTGGTGAGAATAACTTTATTGCTTGTTTAGACACATTTGAAGGGTTTTTCAGCTCTCTCCATGACCACATGGAAGTTACTTGGTGGCTACAGTCCAGCATTTCTGCTGCATCTAAAAGTTTTGAGCATACCTGCATGCTGCATGACAAATGTCATGGGCCCCCGCAGTGGAAATGACCTTTTTGTGCCCTCCACATGCATATGGGTCTGAAGGACCCCTGAACTGGCAAAGCTGACAAAACCAGGGCTAGTGCCCTGCAGTTGCCAGCACAAGTCCAGAAGCTGTTCCCTGCATCAGACTGGCACACCAGCAACAACTCTGCCACAAGACAGGCTTTGTGGAGGAGTAACACAGCTAAAGAACACGCAGATCTCTGTGGACCAGCAGCTATGTAATTCAATGGTTTTATCTCAAACAGTCCATCCTTTGCTACACTGTTTCTGTTAGCACACTGTTTTCTTGAGCAGGCAGACCCTGTCTAGCACTTTCTGTTCTGATATTCCAGCTATTGCTCCTTTCTAACTTTATTTTTTATGCCTCTCAGCTGCTTAATGGGAGCCAAAAATATGCCCTGCAGTGAGGTGCCACAAAAACTGTGGGTACAGCTCTCCCTGTGTCCATGGAGAGGCAGGGAAGACAGCTTGGAAAGTTTTCGTTTTCCAGGAGCTGCTGGCAGTGGCAGCGTGGGTCCTACATGGATCTCCTCACCCCCCTGGCACACCAGGGCTCTCCCAGCATCTGTGCCAGCCTGGGCACCAGAGCACGCTGATGCCTCCAGTGCAGAGCAGCCAGGGAACACCTGGACAGCAGGGGGAAGATGACTGGAGAAGGGGTGTAAAGCTCCAGTCATTTTGGAACATATCCATTGGGCAGAGCTTATCTAAAACCACTGCTTGTCCTTCCCTGGGGAAATGCTTGGAAAGAAATCAGGAGGTGCCCAACAAATGTTTTTGTCCCCTGCATGGACATCTATGGTGTGTAAAGAGGCCAGGTGACAGATTATCTTTCCTCCCAGCCTCTATTTCTCTCTGCAATGGTAACTGCCTGCCCAAATTCATTGTACAGATCTCTATGCAGACACCCCCACCTTCTCTGGTCAGAAAAAGGCTGAGTTTACCCCAAAGTTGTGCCAGATAGAACCACCACTGACATTGCTCTGCCTCGAGACCTGTGATGGCTGCAAACTCCAGAACCTCCTTTCCAGGGAGGCAGCGTGTTTCCAGCCCACTGCTTGCCCCCGAGGCTTATTGAGGAATTCCCATCTCCTCTGAGCAAACCAACCCTGGCAGGAGATAAAGTCTAGTTTTAAAGACATACTGCCTTGGCTTATAAGCACTGAAAATCAATGAACCTTGTCCTCAGTCATTTAGATAGCCTGTGTATTCCCGTGATTTTTGTCTGAACGACATTCCTAAATTCCTCTCTAGGTCTAACTGTCAGCAATTTGGGGTTTGTTATTTCACAGTCAGTATTTCCACATGGACTGGAACAGGGAGAGGTCTCCATCACTCCTTAAGGGGAGCAGTCAGGGTGTCAGTTCTCATGCCCAGCTCTCCCCTCTCCCTCATCGTCCCTGCAAAGCCAGGAAGCTCCCAGAGCGGCGGAGGTGAGGGTTAACATTCCCCCCGGAGGGGTGGGCTGTGCACCCCCAGCCCCCGGGCAGGCCCAGCGCTGCTCCTCTGGGGCCGCGGCAGCTGCCGGGCTCCTCTCTCCAGAGCCCGCAGCAGTGTCCGGGGAGAGCAGCGGCTGGCACTGCCAGGGATGGGCTCCGGCACTGCCAGGGATGGTCTCCGGCACTGCCAGGGATGGTCTCCAGCACTGCCAGGGATGGCCTCTGGCACTGCCAGGGATGGTCTCTGGCACTGCCAGCGATGGTCTCCGGCATTGCCAGGGATGGTCTCTGGCACTGCCAGCGATGGTCTCCGGCATTGCCAGGGATGGTCTCTGGCACTGCCAGCGATGGTCTCCGGCATTGCCAGGGATGGTCTCTGGCACTGCCAGCGATGGTCTCCGGCACTGCCAGGGATGGGCTCCGGCACTGCCAGCGATGGCCTCTGGCACTGCCAGCGATGGCCTCTGACACTGCCAGGAATGGTCTCTGGTACTGCCAGGGATGGTCTCCGGCACTGCCAGGGATGGGCTCCGGCACTGCCAGCGATGGTCTCTGGTACTGCCAGGGATGGTCTCTGGCACTGCCAGCGATGGTCTCCGGCACTGCCAGGGATGGGCTCCGGCACTGCCAGGGATGGTCTCTGGTACTGCCAGGGATGGTCTCCGGCACTGCCAGGGATGGGCTCCGGCACTGCCAGCGATGGTCTCTGGTACTGCCAGGGATGGTCTCTGGCACTGCCAGCGATGGTCTCCGGCACTGCCAGCGATGGTCTCCGGCACTGCCAGGGATGGTCTCCGGCACTGCCAGCGATGGTCTCTGGTACTGCCAGGGATGGGCTCCGGCACTGCCAGCGATGGTCTCTGGTACTGCCGGGGATGGTCTCCAGCACTGCCGGCGATGGTCTCTGGCACTGCCGGCGATGGTCTCCGGCACTGCCAGGGATGGTCTCCGGCACTGCCAGGGATGGTCTCTGCTTCCATCGCTCCCTGCTGGCGGAGCCGGCAGCTGGAGCCCAGCTGTCTGCTCTGACCCCGAAAACAGGCAGCACAGTAGGCGCCGAGCTTCTTTTTAGACCACACAGGCAGTAATCTGGAAATGACGCGTCCTTTTCTGGACACAGCCCTTCAGCAGAAGAGAGAAAATCTTTCTCCTTGTCCAGGCTCATCCCCGACCTGGTGTCTGGCTTCACTGCATTCAACATGATTACAAACATCTGGCTGAATTTCTCTTCCCATCTGGGCCGTTCCTGTGGTTTCCCTGCCCCAGCTGACATTTCCTTCCTCTCCTACTTTACAAGGAATTCTTAGAATCCTTTCTACATGTTTTTTCAGAATGAACAAGAATTAATGAGCACCTGTCTCCATTCTCTGCCTGTAACTATCTTTCAGCTTAATAGGCCTGGTGCTTCCGGTACCCAGTTTAGGGGGAAATTAAATAGAAACATGACATACCAGAATCTTGAGGTATCACACAGAAATTACAAATGCTAACTGGGTCTAACTTTCCTATGGGGACGGCAAAGCATGGTCTCGTTGCTAACGCTTGGGGGATTATTTGAACCTGTTAACCTTTAAAGATATCATATTTAATTTTTTTTCTTCTCTTTAAAGAAGAGCTCTGCTTTTCTAGACTGTATATTAAAACAGAGGATGAACTTTCTTTTTTAAGATTGCTCTGGAAGCATATTTCAGTAATACAACTGAGAATACAGGATGTAATATTAGGGGTTTTTCTGGAATGTTACATAGTCTGAGCATCTGGAAGTTATATTTAGGGAACTGAGTGATATATGAAAATAAAGGAAAATGTATGCAACATGGCATCAGGGAACAGCCGAAGACTAGAAAGGCTTCAATAATTCAGCACAGAAAATAAAGGTGACGGTGGTTTCTAACCTGCAAGATTAGCAATAAGGATTTAGTGATCTGGATGCTCTTGAGACCATTATATGAGCACACAGACAAAATGAAAGATACTTTGATCTACAGTTCCCATTTAGGAAACCCTAAAATTAGCTACAGTACATCTGAGGTGCTGAGTGTATCTCATAGACCACTGAGCAGGTCTGTAATTAACTTTGGTTCTTTGAGTGCTAAAGGACATGTGATTGATTATCATTCAGACAACAGGCCTAGAAAATGCAGCTCTGTCATGGGTATATGAATGTATAATGCCCCCTGCTAATTCTAGTTCAGCTATGGGGTTAATATTTGAATTGCTCAATTTTCGAAAACACCATTTTTAATTTCAGATTTTAATACTAGGATACACTGGATAAAAGCGCTCTGGAGAATGAAATCTAGCAGCAAGTGCTGAAGACACAAGGCAAAGCTTAGGGATTTCCATTTATAATCCTGACTCCGATCAAAGAATATTTTGGGGAATCCTCTCAAACCAGATCCTGTTAAGGGTCAGAAAGTGGTATGGCCCAAGGGTGCCTGACTCTCCACCCAGGCTTGTGTCTCCAGTGCAAAAGAGGCAATGGGCTGAGGTGAGGGAGGCACTAAATGCACACTTCTGCCACACCTGCCAAGCATCACTTGAATAGCTGGTCCAGTCCCCAGAAAGGCTCCCAGAGTTGAAAGTGGCTTGAAACAACTTCGGCAGAGTCCTGGAGCAGCCCATTGACAGCAAAAATCTGAGGGAATGTTTTAACTCTTTGTTATTAGACAGCATTCAAAGTTTACTGTCTTTCTAACAAAAAAAAAAAAAAAAGAAAAAGAAAAAAAAGTTCTTTAGCAAAAGGGACAAAATATTGAGGTTTCAATTCACTTTACTGAGTTTAGTCCCATTAAATTAGAAATAGTTGCTGAGAAAGGTTTACAGCTCTTCAGCACAGAAATCTCATTTATATTACCACTAGGTGGCTCAAAATGAAAGCAAAAAATACACCACTGCTCAATCCATGACCAGAATGAACACACACAACTTAGAGACTACTACAAGCTGTCTCATAATTGTCATGTTTCAGAATTTTCTATAAATCATCAATTTCCCCAGGTTGATGATAAATACTCACTTGAGAGAGCAGAGCTGTCATAGCCTCAGATGTGTTATAGCTCTTAAAGACAAATGTTGCTTGTGAATGTGTGGGAGAGCAACTTCCAAAATAATAATTTGTATTTTTCTCCTTCTTAAAATCAATTGCTATTGAATGAAGTTAACAAGTGACAGAGAGTGATAGAAGATGTTCAAATGCATCTAAAGAAGAGCATTATCACATTACTATATTTTAATTTATTTTAACAAATCATCTGAACAAGTAACGTGTTTTGTTTCATAGTGATTGCCTTTATTTATAACAGCACCTTATGACTTGAGGTTTAGCTTTTCATTACACATTGGTTTAGATTAAGGACAAAGCTTGCAAATCAAACCCATCCTTACTTGAAAGTAACTTACTGATAGGCGAGACTCCTGGGTATAGATATATATCTGCAATCAATCAAACCTGCTGGCTTAACAACACTTTGCTCTTTCCAGGTCAAGTAAAATAAATAGAAAGGACAGTTTCTGTAGAACTTCAAAAGGCAGATTATGTTATCTGCTACCTTACAGCCAGCCATTATCCTACCACTGACATATGAATTGCCTCCTATTGAAGATAATGGGTCTTGTTAAATAGGAGGATGTCAGAGAGAGTGAGAGAGGGACATAGAAAGGATTTCTATTTTCTCATAACTCAAATACAGTTAGTGTTGCGTATGAATCTCCCATTTCTTACACGAAGCGAGACAAGGTATGAGCCACGAGTATCTCCTCACATTTCCCATGCAAATAAGACACTCTCACAGAAGCTGTAATCTGGGCAGTTACAATACTCTTGGACAATAAGCATGCTTTCATGTGGTGGCTCACTGAGGAAGATTTTGGTACCCACATGTGATCACCAGAGCTATAACTGAGAACTACTGAAAGAGAGAAGTCTCCAAGGGGACAATATCCAGGCTAGTACCAGATTCCCACCTACACAGTCTTCCTTGGCATCTCTAGAAAAATACATCATGTGCTCATTTTATTCGTCTTTCCTGTTTGACCAGGCATATTCAGACCTAGGGCACTGTTGTTTCAGAAGCAGAGATGAAGCTGAGGGCCCTAAAATCTGCGTCAGGCTGCAGGACCTCAAGTGGATGTTTTCTTGGGCAAGGGAAGCTCTCTGGAGCACACACCACCACACCTTCAGCCTTGGAAGGCAAAGAACTCTGCCCATCCTACTAAAATAATGGAAGGATCTTGTCTTTTCCCTCCTACAGAGAAAGACAGTCGGAGAACAGCAATGCCAACATGAAGGAAACACACAGAATAACACCCCTCCCTTACAACAGACCCCTCAGTTAGAGGCTTCAGTCTGTTAAATCAGATACACCTTCAAAATCTTCACAAGTGCTTTGCAAGTTTCCCTCTGGGAACAACACCCCACTTTCTGCCTGAGTTGTGCTCAGAGTACACACCAACTTCATCCCCCAGGCTCAGGGACACAGCACGTTCACATACTCTGGGTCCTGGAACAAAGACCCTGCCCAAAGATACCCCAGATGGCTCTGAACAAGACACCACGCTCCACAGCAGAGATTAGAGGCAAGAAGGTCAGAACGGCTCTTCCTTTAGGGATGATGGGCTATCCACATTGCTTTATTTACCCTGCCAAAGTATTTCCTTGGCATTTTTCCTTTAGAGTGAAATTTAGCAAAATACAATACTGGCAAAATACAACAGAGATTAACTTCCATGGTACAAACCTCGTAGTAACGTCATAGGAGGCAAGTGCAGACCTTGTGCAAACCTGTAACAACAGGTAATAAACTACAAGATGTAGCAACTTGCTACATGAAATAACAAGTTCCCCATGATACTTGTTTTTACTAGCTCTTAAATGCCTTTCATAGCTCTCATGTTTGTGAAACCTCTCCAACAGTCCTTGCTGGGTATGTCACTGGCTGTCCCCAGATCCACAGAGGCAGGCATGGGGTGTCCTGGGCTGCACACCAAAGCAGCATGTATGAAAATTATATATCCTCCACACAGTGACTGTATTTTTGGCTTCCAGCATACACATCTAAAAACTCTCATCTCTTCAGCAGTATCTTGATAACAAACAACATATGCTGGTCTTGTTTTGTATGCTATTGTTTTCTTGAACTTCCATTGTGCTATGTGTGTATGTGTAAACACTCAGGTTTGCTGTATTTTTTTGTTGTCCACCAGCTCACCGGTGCTGGAGCTGCTGTTGATTGAAGATCTGTCTCATTCTGATGCACAGCACCCTGAGGCACTGCCCAGCACCCTGCTCCTGATGCAGAGCCCACTTCAAGGTCCCTTTTCTGATTTTCAAAGACTCCGTGCCTACTTACGCCTACAATGACAAATTTGCTGAACTATAGGAGCAAAGTTGTGACCAGAAAAGGCTGAACCTTCAGACAAGGTCCAAAACAATGTGGAAATAGACAAAATCCAAACCAAATAGACCAAATCCAAACAAAATCTGAAACCCACCCCTGTACTCTCTCTGCTGGAGCTGGTTCCCAGACCAGGTCACATTGCTGCTTCCCAACATGAGTCTGGTTCTTGTAGCTGAGTGTGAAGGCAGATCCCTGTCTTTAAAAGCTTTTGAGTACCGTGAAAGGCACTGTGGTAGATCCAGCTGCTGCCTGTAAGCCACAAGGTTCCTTCTGAAATGTGTGCGTCTGGCCCACAATATTTGCAAAATTAAGCCTTTACTCTGCAGTTAAGTGGTATACAGGCTGTGCAGACATTCAGGGTATTGTACTTGCTGTGTGTCTCCAAAGCAGGTGCTGGACCCCTCTGGAGCTCTAGGCCATAGTTTCTGAAACCATAAACCTCTCTGCAACATAACCATGACTTCTCATAGGATGAAGGAGCTGCTCTAGGAAAGTCTTCCTGCCTGGAGGCCAGCAGGGCCACCACCTACAGCAGAGGGAGAACAAAGGGGCAAAGGAAAGGATGGAGAATTAGTTTAGGCAAAGACAGTCTGAAGGTTTGACTGGAATTAAGAGTTGCAGGGCTGAGTAATAACCCTCAGCATTTTGTGTGAAGACTGGTTGGTTTAGATGTTTCTCTCTCTGTATCCTTCTAGCGAGCATTAGGGGTAGATCTGTGGAAAGTAAATATCCTGCCATAGGCCTGACCTATCTGGGAGAGAAAAGTGCTGTAGTTGATGGCTCCTCAGCCTGGTATCAAACTGGCTGGACTTTCCCACATCCAGCTGACTGCCCTGCCCGTGGTGTGGACAGTCTGCCCACTGTGGGCAGATGTGTGTCTGCTCTGCTGGAAAGGACAAGGAATGCCCTGGTGCTCTCCTCAAAGCCCTCCCGCTCTGAGGAAGGAAAATGAATAGCAAAATGAGAGAAAAAGGTTCATGGCTTACAACCTTATCTTTTTTTTTCCTTTTTCTTTTTCTTTTTCTTTCTCTTTTCTTTCTTTTTCTTGTTTCATAGAGAAAAAGTAAGTAAACATTTACCATCACTCTTTTCTAAAAAGGGGAATATCTGTTCCTACAGTGCCACCTTCAGTCCTCTTTTGCTTATAGTCTTAATTTTACCTAGACTGTTTAATTTTCTGAAGATCTATTACTTCTGTTAGTGAAGGCCCAAACAAAAGCATTTCTTTGTGTTTCTCTTTGACAGTAGCTCATATTGCTAAAACACAATACTCTTCAGATCCAGGAGGTAATGTCTGAACATTTCTGAACAGGGGCAATTCAGTCTCTTGCATTGGAACGCTTTCCGGACTGACAAACCAATCCATTGTTTGCTGAGAAGGTAATGAGTAAGTAGGTGTAGGGAGGGTACATTCAACTGGTGTATTGCTAAGAAGGTGGGGTTTTATCCAGACAAATGTGGTAGGTTCAGTGAATGCTGTTTATAAGATATGGACCTATGGATATGGATGTCTATGGTGATAATAAGAATTAACACAAGTAATAACAAATACAGGTGCTTCTGCCAGAGGATCAAACAATGGAGTTGTCAAATTATGGCAAACATACACTGGCAAGGACATGTGCAACTTCACATTTTGCCAAACACGCTTATCCTCAGAATTAATAAATTTTATACCCAGACCATTCAAGTGCAACTATAGCAACTGTTTTGTTAACAAATGCATAATAGAATCTGCAAGGGGATATCTAGTCAATAGCTATACTTAAGTCAAAGAAGTACTGCGTTAATGTTTCCAGGATATAAAGCTGGTGTCACACTCTTCTCCACACCACATACTGACAAAGAGGATCTGTGGTTATCCTCTCAGAAAACAGAATTTTTTGAAGTTCATTAGGTAGGAATGTTCATGTCAGCACTTGTGCTGTGCTCACAGGGTCTTGTCCTCAGGCATTGCAGGTAATGTTGCATGTTCAGAGTCTGCATCAAAGGCTGTGGCTGACAGTGACCATGTGCCCTTCAAGAGGCCACAACATAAGGAAAGCTGAAGTTCCCACTTTGTAGCAGAGCCTCACTGGAAGGTTTTGTGCCCAGTGCTGACCATTGCCAGAGCCTCTGTCTTCCCTGGTGTGATGGAAGGAGCCACGTCTTCAGCATCCTGGGCTCTCGGAGGCAGCACAAATGTTCTCTCATAGTCCTGGGCCAGCATGAGGGGCTGAGGCCGGGACTGTCAGACTCCCCAAGCCAAGCACCAAGGGTGAGGGTGAAAAGGAGCTGTTGTTCACTCACCTGTGAAGAAAGGAGGTGGCAGGAGCTTTCCAAGGAAGCTGGAAAGGGAAAGGGCTGCAGCCCCTTGCCTTGGGCATTCCCAAGGACAGAGAAGAGAGAAGTTCAGGGGATGCTGTTTTGGTAGTTGGCTGCAAGAACTATCTTTGTTTTATGTTGTGTTTGTACATGTGTGTATGTGTGTGTGTGTGTATTATGGATGTAAATCTATTCAGACTGCAAAAATGGCTCCTGGTTCTTGCCAGAAACAAAGGTGGGATTCAGTCAGAGATTGAGGTATCTAAATTTAAACACCTAATCGCAAACCTTTAATTGTAAGCTGGGCATCTCAGTTCCTACTGTAGTCAGTAGACACCAGCCTTGATTCAGCTGCAAAGCATTGGTGTCTGATAACATTAAGATGCCCTGGAGTTCTTTGGCTGGCCTCCAGCTGCTGCTCCAGAGGACCTAATGTCTCCTGTAGGTCCTGTGTCACATCTGCAAGCCCCATCTTGACGTCTCAGGTAGCCTCAGGCATCTCAGAGCTACCACTTACCACTGTTAGTAAGAGGGCAACTGAATGGAACTGCTCAGTGTCTACCTCACTCTGGGCAGACTCAGCCTCCAGACCCCACCATCTCTGCTGAATATCCCTCCCCTGAGATTTGCAGACTGGATCTTCACCATCAATAGTGGGAGCTCAGAAATCTCATCTACAAATACATTGGATGACTAATTTTAGTGTCCTAGGCTGAGTCCTGCCCAAGTGTTTGTCACTTGGCAACGCACAATCTAGCTCATGACTCAGTTCCATGAGGAAGCTGTAAAAATCCAGTTGCAGCAGGCTCAGGGGAAGGGTCTAGCCTTCCCCATCTCCCAAGGGATCTGTGCTGCCAAGTGTGGCTGCTGGGGACCACTGCTGCAAGTACGGTCCAGGGGGAGAGAGAGCCTGCGATGAGCAGAGCGAGAGGGAAGGCACGGGCTGCTGCCTGTCCTGGCATCAGGGAGCCCCTGGGGGCTCAGCCAGCAGGCCTTTGTTTGCTTCCAACTCTAGGCAAGCTCTGGGGAAGCAGTGGGACCAGCTGGGAATGCAGAGGTCCAGGCAAATAAAAAAGTCCCTTTACCCGTCTTTGCTCCTGGCAATCACGATCCGAGACAAGAGGGGCCGGTTAGGCAGAGCTGCTGGTAGGTCACACGGAGAGCACCTCTCTTGCTGACACTGCCTAAAGCACTGCAGGATAGCACATCCCAAGGACACTCAGTGCTGCTTTGTGTGGACACATCTGGGGCGTGTGGGAACTATGGTAAACACCCAAATGTGGATGTGAACTCCAGTTTGGGATGCCCTCCCGGGTATGTCCCCTGGAGCAATCTGATAAAGCAGAACGCACATGGCCAGTGGGACTGTGACTTCAAACCTCCTGCGTGCGGGTTTGTTCTAGGTAATAAATGCATGCCTTACTTGTCTCCTGCCTTGAAGCTAACATAGCTGTGTTCATGTTCAAATGAATGTGACATACTCTGAGTTATATTTACTAGCATTTTATGCTTACACTACCCAGCATAAGTGGTTGAAAATGGTTTCTGGCACTGTTAGTTCAGACCTTAATGTAACTGCATCAAAGCTGACTTCTTCTAATGGACTGAAACACTGAAGTACTTATTTTAATTTAAATAATTTAGAAAATGAACCTAGAAATGGAAGCTCTTCAACCAAATGCAGCACATATTGCCAGAAGAGCTGCCAAGGCTCAGTTGTTTCCTTCCAGCCTCAAGAGTCAATGCACCAGGGGACATGGCCTCAAATGTGTGTCCGTAATCCCAGGCTTTCAGTCCCCATCACAGCTTCCCAAGCACAATTTTATGTTTTATCCCATCGTGTTGTAAGGAAATGACTTCACATGGATTCTACCCATGATTACATGACAAAGCTAAGATTTTTTGCCTGCCAGTAAAAAAGGAGTTTCCCACAGTATATTTCTACCAATGTTCCACACTTAGGGTGGGGCTCCTAAAAAGTGCATCTAACTATCATCAGCTTCCAGAGGAGTGACCTTTCGCTTTGTTTGCTTCTCTGTACCATAAAAAAAAAGTAGAATAGATTATTGTTTGTTTCTGTCTCCAAAATATGC
The DNA here is from genome assembly GCA_013397915.1 of Daphoenositta chrysoptera. Lineage (NCBI taxonomy): Eukaryota > Metazoa > Chordata > Aves > Passeriformes > Daphoenositta > Daphoenositta chrysoptera. The sequence goes on from VZRO01004347.1 coordinate 470,953, forward strand.
CATCAAAATATCCACATATTTGCTATGAAAGTGAAGTTCTGTTCTAATATTTTTATCTAAAACATGAGAACAACAAAGTGTCATTCATAGATGGCATCTGATGTAAACTATTTTAAGACCATATTTAGAAAAGGGACTGAAATGTCTCTCTCTACTGTTTTAAGGCTCTCTCATTGATAAAATGTTTATTTGCATTTATTCTGCCAAGTACATTCTGAACTCCACAGTACAAAACCCCTGCCTGTTAATTGACATGGCATTTGAGCTTCAGATTAATATCCTCCTGATTGTTCTCCTGACAGGACTTTAATGAACGAAACAGAGCAGCTTTGCCTGGGAGGAAACTCATAAAACATGAATTGGAGAGCCAGTCCATAAATAGAAGTAGCTCAGATTGTATATCCAGTCCATCACAGTATTAATGAAGTTCTCATCCAGGAAAAATGAGCGCACCCACTTCCTGCTGGAGACATTCATCCACCTTCAACTCAGCCCACTTGCTTCTTGGAACTGACATTAATTCTAAACCAAACTGATTATCTGAAGCAGGGTGATTGCTTGAGTTTCATTTGATTTTTTTTTTTTTCCAAGGAGGGGAATAATGACATGGTGGGAGAACATAAGCCAAAAGTTATTTCCTTAATTTCTCAGTAAAAAGTAAAATGAGTAGAGTAAACACAGGCAAATCCTTTTAAGCACAAAAGCAAGGCGTCCCAGGAGAGCACAAATGAGAGCTTATATAAGAGACATTACACACCTCATTATGGAATTCAAAATATTTGACAAGGCAAAGCCTGTTGAGATCTGTAAATAAAGTATGAATGTTGGTGCTTCAAGGCAAAAAGTCTAAACAAGCAGACACCAAAGGATACAAAGGTGAGTTTAAGCTCCTCTGTCTAAAATCTTTTAAAACACTCTAGAAGTTCCCAAGTTTTTCACTGACATCCTGTTCATTCAGTGCAGCAAAATGATGAGCAAGATTGCTCAGTGTAGAAACACTGCAGTAAAACGATTACCTTGGTATGTTAAGTGTCACTGTAGAACATAAAGCTATTTGGCTGGTGCTTAAATGAATGTAAGAGGAATTTATTAACATTTTTATGAAGAATAAATACATTCTTGCTTCTAATTTAGCAGCAAGGTGATATTGATAAAGGTCTAATGGATGGAAGTGTCGCATCACTGAACCTTGTTTGTGCAAGGTTGCTAAAACAGGCTGTGCAGTCCTTAGTCCTGCAAGCAGATCTGCTCACTTTGGTGTATAGCAAAGGTCTGCATCCCTTCCACTTTTATACACATTCAAACCTCAGAAAACCCATCTATCTCAGCAAGGAGAGACAGCAGCACACTCAAGAATAGCACACTTACTTACACCCCTGCTACAGCCTGGTGTTGTCATTCCCAAATACACCACAAACAGCTCCTAATCTCTCAAAATGTAATCAAAGCTGAGTTTCAAGAGAGATTAGCTGGAAGTTCAGATCAAGGGCACTTTTTGAAGGTGAAGGGCTCAACAAAACTCCTTTGCCTGCAAAATTTGAATCTGCTGCAACATAATATGAGCAACAATTTTAAACCACTGACAAAGGACAAACTAAATGATGAAACTGCCTGTTCCAGTATTAGTAGAAAAACACAGTTCAGATCTTTACTTGTAACAGAGTTTTTGCTTTTCATTTTTTAAAAGTACATGTTTGTCTAGCAGAACATAACTTGGTATTCTATTTCTATACTAGTCACAGTACCAGACAACAGAGCACTAACAGTAAAGCAGCACACTGTCAGATACTATACAGATTTACCTTAATGTAAGAACCTTACATTACACTCACATAGTTAATCCATTTGGACTATTAGCAATCTAATATTTCTCAATTCATGATGCTTTTACAAAAGATTAACACTGATTCTAATGCCAAAATTAAGCACAGTCCTCTAGATAAAGGAAAATAATCTAATAGTCTCATAATATAAATACTAAAATAATATAATAATATCTAAATTTTTACAAATTTGGTGTTATATTGGGTATACAGTGCAGACTTACTGTAATTTGTCTTTCTGTGCAATAGCAACCAAAGAAACATTCCCTGCAAAGCCTGTTATAGTTATATAAAGACAAATATAGAAAGATATATGCACTGGGCAGCAGAATAAATTGAAAATACAATTTTGCTGCAGGAAGTCTGTGAGAGGAGTGCTTGCATGTCATTGCTAACTTGGATTTGGAAGCCCAGCTCATCCCTCTTGACATAGGTCAAACAGCTCAGGACTTTGACCCTGATGGTAGAAGGAAGTGAGTATACATTGGACAGATTGGTTTGTCCTCCTTCTTTCCCTCCCCAAGGCAAGACAAACATCAGAAAAAGTTTCATCCTCTCATGAGATCAGAAGACCACATACAGAAGAGAAAAAAAGCCACTTTCTTTGGTCTCAGCAGCAATTGCATGTAAAAGGCTCGACTGTGGTTTGAGTATGTAACTGAGCTGTCAGTTCAGAAGGGGCACTACCTCTGTATTCCCTCCTGTAACAGCACCGACAGTTAAACTGGGCATAGGACTTTGCATACAGTATTTCTCCTAATATAGAGCCTCACACATACCCACTCCACAAATTTTAACAATTTCAGAAATCAGCCACATATGCAGGGTTTGATACAAGAGATCGAAGGCATAAATTTAAAACCAAACTTGCAAGTCATTCCCTACAGGCAGCCAGGCACCCTCCTCCTGATTTGGCTTTAGTCTCCTCCAGGTTTGGCAGACCAGAACGGTCAGTCCTGGGGCCTCATCCACAGCACTACAGTGCCAATTCATCATAGTTTTTCTCTGGAGGATAATCATATGCTCTGGTTTGTTGTGAGTTCCTTTCCTAAAAGCTTGTCTGATTCAATCTGCCCTTGACTCTGAACAACCATTGAAAACTATCCACATTAACTCTTCTGCCTCCTTTCTGAGTGGTACTCGGGAATTAATCCCTTACTGACTGTGTTAATACTTTTTTTTTCTTGTATGCATTACCGCACAATTATTTACATTGAATTTCATGTGCTGTTTAATTAATCAGTCATCTCTGCAAATCTGCTCAGATACCTTCAGGTCAGACTACTCTGAGAAAATATTCTGGTTTAACATCTGCGTTGCTGTCCCTCATTTCATCTTTCAAATCTTCTTACCATATCCTTTATGTCCTAAATGGCATAGTCATAAGCCCAAATCAGATGATAACCCACAACCAACCTCCTTTTTAATCTGACATACAGCCATGGAACACCTGAACGTGAAGCAGGCTCAGTCAGAGTCCTCCTCCAAAAGCCTGTACCCCACTTGCTCCTCCCCATTATGCAGTGTCCCTGCCCCTTGCAATGTGCCCTCCCGCAGGTGAGACCCTCCTTTCTCCTGGGTGCCATGGGGTGCAAACCAGGGGGACACAGCAGGGAGAGCTGAGGCCCAGAGCCCTCATCGACACATTAAAACCACACCCATGGGCTTTCCAAACAACAGCATGAGGTGACAGTGGCAAAGTTGGCCCAGGCCAGCCACACGACATCTTTGAAAGAGAGAGGAGCACTTCACTCTGACTGTCCCTATGTCTCTGTCCTTAGGGATATCTTTGGTATCAGGTTCTGGTTTTTTTTGTCTTGGGCCATCAGTGAAGAGAAGGATCCATGGAAAGAGCTTCCTCGTGAGTGAGAAAGTTGCTTCTTCCTTCTCCCACTGTCTTTCCAATTCTATCAGCTGTCTTGGTATGGATGTCAGACTTCTTAATCCATAGTCTTTCAGATTATTCTTCAATCCCTTCTTTGAAGACTGGTGTCCCATTTGCAGCTTTCCATTATTTTGTCTTTAAGTGTTTGAAGCTGTACTTCAAACAGGACAATTGCCATTACCTAAAGCTCCTGTATCAATTTCTTCTGGTCCTGGGAAAAGGTTAGATTCAGTTTGCTGGTTTATTCCAATCAGTTTCTCATACTCATCTCCTGCAAAGAACGACTCCAGCCTCGCTGACCTCTCCTGTAACCAGCACTAATAGAAACACATCATCTAGCTCTGCTGCAAGGTCCTGTCTTCACAGGGTGCCTTTTCTACACCTTCATCATGCATTGGTCCAGTTGGCTTTCTGGTCAACTTTCTCCTTGGTGTTTTTGATGCAGATTTATAGCAGCTTTCACACCTTTATACTAGCTCCCCCTCAAAAACTCTCTCTGGCCTACTTTACTGAAGAGGGATGCTCAGTATGGTAGGTTTATGATCTTTTCAATTTTCCTTGTTCAGATAAGACTTCCACCTTTTAAAAAATGCCTTTGATTTAATTTAGCAGTTTCCACTGCCTTGATGTTTGATCATGACAACATTTTGTTTTCCTTTCAGTCCTTTAAAAACTCTTCCATCGTAAGTGGTACACATTCACTCCATGCTTCGAAAATGGTGTTCTGGAGCAGTCTCCACACACATTTTCCTGGTTTATTTAATTCCCTGGTTTCCTAAGTAATATCCTACTGATTTATTGCAGTTCTGCTTTCCAAAAATCCTACGTTAGCTGCACATCTCACAGAAAGCAACACTAATTTGAAAACCTATCCTCTTATGGGAATGACCCCAGCAGCATGGACTCTTATCAGGATCCTAGTGAAGTCAATGGACTAGTGTGAGATAAGGCTTTGAGGAGCAGAACCCTGAACATTTTTTCCCTTAAAAATTTTAAGATTTTTTTTCATTTTGTCTTTTTTGCCTTCATTGTCTGCCTACCTCCCACTTGATTTTGGATCTTTGCACACCATAATAATAAATTGAATTTAAATGGCATAAATTGGGCACAGCCTTTTTATTCAAACTTGTGGAATATTTATTCTTAAGGAATTTTAATTTAAAAATTGTTATAGAAAAAAAGACATGTAATTAAGAATGAAATTTAACCTCTTTCTAAAGAGTAAATCTGTTTTCCATACACAACTGAAAGTTGTGTTCACTACACACAATCTGAATTGCTTCTCTCAAATAACTATTTAAAGAGCTCATTAATTGTCATCTCCTCAGCATACAATAGCTTGCTGTGGACTGAAAGAGAAAAAAGGTTTGATGAGGGCTGCCTTTCCCTCCTGTGACTCATTCCCTAACGTGCATGAAGGCAATGGCCACCTGAGCTGTTGTACAAATAGAGAGTAGCAACGTCCTACAGCGGAATGGGAACTGTTGAGGCGTTCAGTTTTGCCTCTTGGAGTTCTGATTTTAAGAACCATGCCTATGAGAGATAAGAGGCAATTCTTATCTCCCAAGTCTGGAGGGAGCACGGGCCTGAGGCTGTATCTGAACTCCAACCCCCTCGTGTCCCAGGTGACTCCAGTGGGAAGAGAGCGAGTTGTAGCTCAGGTCCCCTGTGGCCCACAGGCTCCAAACACCTTCCTGCAGAAATCCAGACCCTGCAGAGGGACAGTGCACACTTGGATCTTCATTCAGTGGAACGCTGGGATGCACCAGGGCATATAGAGAGTCCCAGATTCTGCAACACACTCTCAGGTACTGTGCTTGTGACCTAACCTGAGCACAGGATCAAAGATGGGTTGGGACTGCCCTACTTCACATCACACTGCTACAGCACAGCCTGGAACATCACCCGCCCGGCACACAGGAAAAGGAGCCCAAATCTGATCCACCATCCTGCCCCCAGGCATGAGGTACCTGTCCCCGCTGGGAGGGCAGAGTCACCCCAGCAGCTCAAGGACACACAGGGAGCTTGTGCTGAAAGTGGTCCTGAGTAAGGAGACACTGGTTTTGTGGCTCCTCCAGGTCAATAAATCCTGCATGCATGACCCACTCTCCTGATTCTCTTAACACATTGCTGTAACTATGAAGTGATTTGTCTGAATTCAATGAAAGCTGAAACAGATAAGCCAGAAGAACTGAGAAGTGACATTTCCTTCATAAGCCTTAATGGACCCCTCCTCCATGCAGCTAATGGCTCCCATGGGCTTTGTAGTGTGTTGTTGGTTGTCATTTTTCTGTGAGCTGTCCTTCATGGTGGTCTCTGTCTTCTCCTATTGTTTCAACAGAAGCAGAGTCAAATCCTGTGTGCTGGTTCCTGCCTTTCTTTGGAAAATAAAATTTGAAATAGCAGCCAATGTCCCAGTGACTATGTGTAGCAACCAGCAAATTTCAAGTCCTATTTCAAAATTAACGTTGAAATCATAACAACCACCTCAAGAGCAGGCATGTAGGTCCAACTGCATAGGAGAAGTCTGCTTCTTTTTTCACAGATGTGTAAAGGTGGCTCACATCAACCAAGTGTGTGACCTCATCAACTATGACACAATAGATTTTCAGGTGTATGGTCAGATTCCCAAGAGTCCCCACGAGCTTGCAATGACACCTGCTATTCAAAAATGAAGTGGTTTCAGCTGCTCACACAAGGCAGTACCAAAAGTGTGCCAAAGAGCATTACAGAAAATATCACTGCAATCCTCCACATCCCTCAGGTCCCTCTCAAGTAGGTTTTGTTTGTTTCTTTTGAAATTTATCTTAGTCTTCTACAGAGATAAGAATAGGAGACAACATTACCAGGAGCTGGTGATTTTGTTCAGTTTAAGATCTAAGCAGAGAGGAAAGTTGAAGTTGATTATTTGTCAGCTCAACCTTTAGTGCTTAGGTTCCTAATACAGCACTAAAATGACTCTATTAGGGAAGGAAAAAAACATTATCACAGAACTGAAGGTTTGATCTCTCCCAATGTACATGCAGAAGTTTAAACCTGGATGCGTTTCAAACAAGGATGAAGAACAGAAATAACCCAACAAAGATTTTAAAACAAGGCTGAGTAAGAAGTCTAGCAACCACAACAGATTACTTAATGTTTATCCCAAAAATTCCTTCAGTAATTTTATTCCCCCACAAATAGAAGCTCCATTAGAAATGCCCTGAGAAGGTACTATTAGTTTTCAGTCACATTTTCATGATCATGCTGTAGGTAGATTGTGAGGTGGTTTTAAGATTAAGCTGCTTTTGAACACCAGATCTATGTGACTCACAGGAATTTCAAATGCTACAGGTTACAACACTTCGGCTCTAACTTTTCTAGAATAAAATAAAATTGCACAACAGGTCATGTGTTCAAAGATCTGTAAATATTAAGTCTCAGTAAGCAAATCGCACAATTCAACTTTCAGTGGAAAAGAACCACCTTGTTCTCAAAACTTACAGGCACATTCCAATGAGTTAAAATATCTCTGCTTAGAAATTACAGCCAAGTTTTGCTTTCTATGGCCATCCTGTGCTTCACTAGCTCTGGGAGGAGTTTTGAATACAAAATATTAGTTACAAACTGTATCAGAAAAGTCAACAGACGAAAATGAATTTATAAAAGTCTCTACCATATGTTTCTTCACTATCTACAATAGAAAAGGCAGTCCTTTAACACCTCATCCAATTATTTGATCATGATGTTTTATAGAGCTGGTTTATGAAAAGAATTACTCAGTATTTATGTTTCTTTCCAATTTGGCATTTTCTGGAATATTTGCAACACTTCTGGAGAATAAGGACATTTACTGCAAATACATGTCTGTGATCATATTATTTTGAAATTTTATACAGTTCTCCTACATACATCTTTCCTGTCTCATCTAGCTTACTCCCCACTAAATGGATGAGGGAAGAGAAAGATACTCATGAGTTTATTCTAAAGATATCTTCACAAAGGAGATCTTACACATGTTTCTTCAACTAGCTGAGTACAGATTTTTCTGCTGATGAAAGATCCCTTAATTGACTTCATTCAAATCACCCCAGGTGGGTGATTAAAAGATTGATTAGGGATTTGTCCCCTGCCTGTCAAGTCTGACTGCAGCTCACTTAGATTAATAGTGTATCTCTCCTTGAGCTTGAAATGATAATGCACTGCTTGATTGACTGAAGTGTCCCTGGGTCAAATCAAATAGGACAAACTAATGCCACAGAACATCTCCTTGGCTGGCATACAATATTAGCTACTTTTCAATGCACAATATATTTATCTTCCATTGCCCTACAGCATTCCATGACCATTGAATCAGAGAAAGAATATCTCTTTAGAGGTGGGGAAATGAGAAGGGAGGAAAGAAAATAATCGACAAAAATGATGGGTTTATTAACACTTGCTTACCCACCAAGAACCAATTTTCCCTTGGAAAGATTTTTCTCCAAACACCCACTGGGTTTCTGCTCTCCTCACAGAAGTTTGGCATCTTTAACTAGCAGTTTCTGTCAGGACCACAAGAAAGGTCATCACCTTACATGCCCAGTGTTCATCTAAACCTTTCTGGGAATAAAACATTTGAAACTAATGTTGTTCCTTTATTGCCTAGAATCCAAAACAGGATGTTGCAACAGCAGGGAAGGTAGGAGGTTGGTAGGATTAATTTGAACACAGTAAATCAAAGACTTTCTCCCAGGAGGAGATTCCCACCTATCTGTTACCTGCCTTCTGGGGTGAGGCAATATGATGACTGTTCCCCAAGTGAAAAACTAGGAAATGATGAGAAATGACTTCTATTAAGTGGAGGCAATCAAAAAGTGGAATAAAAACACTCCTCAACAGGAGATATTTCTCAAGTGAGATTCTGATTTCAGTTGGTGAAAAAGGGTCAGTGTCAGCAAGGATGGTTGCAGCAGTCTTTATGGCTAGCACCATGAGCTTCAGTATCAGAGATGACTGCATAGAGATTTCCATATTCCAGTGAAACAAAGTCCCTAAAAGTTGAAAATATGGATTGAGATGAGGGTGTTCGTTTGGAAGAGAAAATTTATTAACAGCATCAGACCAAACTCAGAGTGAATTGCAGCCAGCACAAAGTGGAGAACACTCGGTTGCTGATGGCAGAGGGGTGAAGCAGACCTGGGCTGAGGCAGTGTTTGCAGGGACAGGGGTGGGGATGAAGGGCCACTGCAGTGGCTGGTGCTCAGGAGAACCTGAAGAATAATGGTCATTAGAGAAAACCCTGTGCTGAATCTCAGACTCGAAATAAAGCTTTTTCCTTTTCTCCACAGACAGCAGGCCTGGCTGACTGGTTTGTAGAAAGCCACAGCTCAGTTTTCAGAAATCCCTGTTACAATCTGAGCTATCTTGATCCCTTGGGCAGCTGAACTGACCTCTCTTGTGCTGGGATCATTGCTCATCTGCAGCTCTGTCATTAGACAAGCTGAGTCCTTTCTCATAGGAATTTCTGAAATACAGCCAGCCATCACTGACCTTTCTATTAAAAACAACATTAAACTGATTTCTCAGGCTCAGTATTCCTTGAGAAAGAAATGCAAACTGCACATTTCTCAGGGAAGTGGCCACAAATAAAAACATGTATTTTAACATTTGTCATTTGCGGATCCATCTCCCAGAGTGGAACAGCATTCAAACCATTGCCTAAATACTCAGGCAGAGATTTTTGCACAAGTTTTCTAGTACTGTGTTGTTACTGAAATATGAAGCAAGGCAAAATGAATGACTGCTCTAACAAGTAATATGATAGAATACCACTGGACATCACAAGCTGCCCTCTCACACTGGCAAGCAGTAGAAAGCAGCAGCCACCAAAAGAGCAGGGCAAAGAGCACCCAGTACTCCTGGATGAGAAAGCCCACTCACCCCATCCTGTCCCATCCCACCTCACTCTACACCATCCCACCTCGTAGAGCCCACTGCATTCTTGGGGAATGCCAGCGAGTAGGCAGGCTGCCATATCAGGGCATTCTAAAGAACAAATAGTCATTAAGAACAAGAAGATATTTATTTCCCATCATTCATTTCCTACCAAAAAGCTTGTTTTGCTTTCTACAGCAGTCATTCTCTGCATGTGAGTTAGGAAAGCACAGCTCCACTGCTGGGAGAGGCATTAAAAGACAAGCATGAAAGGACAGGACTGGGGATGGGATTTTTATCCCTGTAATCAGATCCCAGTAACACTTTGGTGTGCATACAATGCTACACACAGCAGTCCTTGAAGTATCGGGGTTGTGTTGCAAAATCTCACCATCCTGAACCTGTGTTAAAACTTTCATGTTTTCTAGCATCTGCAATGAGCTGAAGCCACTGTATTAGCTTGGGAAGCCTCAGTTACTTCAGTAGTTGAGGAAAAACACTGCAGCTACTTTTTTTTTTTTTTTTTTTTTTTTTTTTTTTTTAGGGGGTGATGTGGTTTTTTTTTTTTTTCTTTTTTTTTTTTTTTTTTTTTTTTTTTTTTTGCAAGGAGGGTAAGTGATTTCGTTTTTTTAACCTTGTAGCATTTTTGCTTTTAATCCTAACTTCTTTGTTTTAAGCAGGTTTTCTTTAAATGTGCAAGTTTAACCCCAGCAGGCAAATAAGTACCACCCAGTGGGGAGGAGAATTGATCAGCTGATCATCTGGAAGCCTTAAGAATATTAGCTTTAGAAGGGTCCTTCTAAAACAAATTGTCTTAATGGCCTGTTACTTTAAGATCACCAGAGACCAGCTAAAACACCTCTCTTTCAACGTGAAGCTATGGCTTTATCTCTCTGTTCTAATTAAAGTACACTTAATGTCCAGTACACTCTGCCCATGCTTTTGTAAAGGCAGATATGAAAAGTAAAATGATTAATGGCTCATGATTGACGTTTCCCCCTTTTCTCCCAATTAACAGCATTTCCAATCATTCGTTCAATTTAGCCTAATGGTAGCAAGACCTAAGACCATTAAGTATTACAGATGAAAGCAGGAGTCACAATGTGCAGCAGCTTCTTTACATTATTCTAAAAGCTCATAACTTTAATAGACCTTGAATGTTCCATTAAAAAATTAACTCAAATAGTCTTTTTTTGTCCTGTGAATTTTATATACAATGCTAATGATTTATTCTGATTAAGAATGTCCATAAATAAAGTTTCTGTGGTATCTGAATAATTCTAGAAGCAGGATTCTAAAAAATTATGATAATAATAATAATAAGGGTGGAAACATAACAACTTACCTTCTTTGAAGATGGAATTGTTTCTCTGTGGAAAAAAAAAAGGTTCCTCTTATATCTTCCTCAGTTTGAGCTCTCTATTTACTACTTTATTTTGATTCTTGTTCTTGATGCATGTTTTTGTTTAAAGGTAGCTGAATCTTAGACTGACCTTAGTTGTCTTAATACTAATTCACTATGCAGCACTTGTGTGTGTCTGTGGTGGCCTTTTGTTTAAAGAGCTAAGTTAGAGAACCCTTTAATGTTAATATGAATTTATTTGTGTTGTTTTGGTAGTGTCTTAAATTATAATGCTATTGCATTCAAAATGATATTTCATAAAGAATGCCTATTCTATTTCAATTTTATTTCTGCTTTATCCGGCATTGCCTCCAGGCTGAGAGAGACCTTCAAGCTAAAGGTTAATGCTGACATTTATGGTTCAAGATTTTTGTTTATACCCATAACCACATAAAAACAAATTAATCTCATTTCCATATACACTTGGTAGCAACAATTTTCACCACCACTTTGTATGTAGCAGACAAATACTTTATTGCTATTACTCAAAAAATGGTGATGATAATGAGTTGAGGAACCTTTTGAGCAGAGGCCGATTGCAGAACTCTGGCTGCATTATGCAAACTTTGAAAATGTAATTTGGTTACCAAAAATCACATTAAGCTTTCATACATATTATTTCCCCTCAAATATTCAAATATTTTGCAAGGATATGATCTTTTATAATTCGCTTTTTCAATTTCATCATATACTTATTGACTTTAAACTTCAAATCATAACTTTGGTAGCTAGCGATGCCCAAATGTTGAAATACATTTGACCACGTTGAAGAGAACAACCTGAAACCATTCTCTGTCAAATTAAGATTCAAATACAATATGCTTTGTGTACCTGTTTTCTGTTCAAAATCCACTAAATACAACAACCTGCTTCTTTATTTTAAATCATACATTAACTTAATATTTTTCCTTTCTGTAATCAGACCTTTACTACAACTCTTGTGTTCATGTTAGAATAAGAGGCTTTATTACCAGATTAGTATTTCATCCTTGTTCAGTCTGCAAATATGTGCAGGCTTCAATTCAGAGCCCTCTAAATTGAACAGACATGCCACAAACTCACTTATCCCATCAGGATTAGCCTCCCTTGATATGTAAATGCAATAAAGAAAATAATGAAACTTTTTTTTATGGTTAGCTTATGTCCAACATTTTTTGGATGGTAAATATGATTCGTTCCTTTCTGGCAACATTAAGAAAAAACTTGAAAATAAGTAAGTTTAATTCATAAATCAGTTACTATTGCACTCTCATTGCACAGTGGCCAGCTGCTCGATGTGGCTGATCTGCTCAGTCCAACATATGGCTTCAGCCAGTCAAGGATTTCCCAGGGGCAATGTCAATCTCAGAGGCAGAAGAGAGCAGCAAAAGGAGAGAAGAGGCTGCTCATTTTCCTGACCTTGCTGCTGCTCTTTCTTTGCTTTTCCTCACCTCAGCGCCAGTGCTTGCATTGACTGTCTGCCTGCTCTGCCAGGGGCAGCCAAACAGGGGGTGCCGTGCCCAGCTGCTCCTCCCAAACACTTTGCACTGTCCGCCGTCACCCAGGTAGGTTCAGTAGGATTTGGGTGGCTGCACTGGGCACTGGTCCTGGACAATCCATTCCTCTTTCCCACTGCCCTGCCCAGAGCCACTGTGGTTGCACTTCTGCAGCTGTTCCAGGCACTTGTACTGTTTGCAACCCCCTGCTTGGAAAATATAAAGCTGACATTACGTTAGGGAAGAATTAGAGCTGATAGGTGTCATTTCTCAATTCAGAGAGATGAAGATTTTAAAAACTTATTTTGCAAGAGGAAAGTATGACAATCTAAACTAGTCTGGATTTCCTCACAGTGTGGTGGAAGAACATCACACACTGCTTTGCCCTGTGCCCTCTTTTCAGTTAGAGTGAAGCATTGCACTACTTAGAGATTACAAGTCACTGGAAGAGGAGTCATCCAAAGAGTAAACAAGACTACCATGGTAACACTTTATTTCCCTAGTGATATGCAGAGCCACCTAGTAAGAAGCAGATTCTGTCCAAGCAACACCACCAGTACTTAGCTTTATTAATTTCCTTACCTTCCTAGCTGCCTCAAATCCTTTTGGAAACCTCATCTAGTCTGTTCAGAATGACCACCATGCTTCTTATTTTTCAATAAAGGAGTGATAGCATTCAACATATATAACTTCCTTACCATTTTTCATTTAAAGGAAGAAAAAAGTTTCCTTTAAAACACTTTTTTCCTGAAAAAGTTCTAAACAGAAGCATAAGAGAAGCTTTCTGCAGAGAAGCAAAAGGCCCCAACCCCAACTTTTGAAGCCAGGACAGCCCAAAGGAGATGGAAGACCTGAGCCCAGCCCAGTTCGATGCAGATTTGGAGTTCATGTTGCAAACTTACAAGCCTAGTTGGAAACATACCAGTCTCTTGTATAACCTCAGAGGCAATGGTTAGCTGGGTAAAATACTTTTCATTGCTGAATCCTTTATACTCCATAGGGTATGAAAAATTCAAGTGAAACATGCCTTACTAGTCATGCAGGATACATTTCAATTCATGACAAAGCAGCAGACACAAAGAACTTTTAAGATGAAATTTTAGAAAAATGACAGCTCTGCTGGAAAGAAATATCATATAAAGCTTGTATTTAGTTTTGCTCATGGCTCTACTAAGCTAAAGAAATGCAGTGTTATTTCTGAACCTGTAATTACTGTCACAAATGTATTTTGACCTATGATAATAAACTGACTGTTTGTGCATATGTGTGTGTGTACGCATTACTTAAATGCTTTGTTTTCAAAAGGATGGATGCCACATTAACTATTAAGTGTACCCCCAAGCAGCAAGCTGGTACTTTGACTAAACTACTCAATTCATAATTCTGATCTTCTAAGAATAAGGAAAAATCGTCTAGCTTACTTTATTCATCTGCAACAACTTATTTTGCATTTTTGCAAGCTTTCTGACAGAATGGACTTGTTTATCCATTTATAGAGTGCTTAAAACAATATTGTCAGGGCTCCTGTATGTTACTACTATACAAAATATGCATAGGCATGTAAACCACCAATTTATTTGAGGTCATGTTTAGGCATACACCTATCCTGTAGGTCCTGATCAACCCTGCAGAGTTTGTATTTATCTTCTCAATGAGAAACATACACTTGCAAAATAAAAGGAAGACCAGTGGCTTGAGTATTTTTTTTACTTGGAAATATTATCCCTTTGAGAACTGGATGAACCCCACAGTTTCTGGCTTATGAAAAGGAGGGGAAAAAAAGAAGAGGAACCTTCCAATGAAATCAAACCAATATATGCAGTTTTGATTTTCAGGTTGAAGACCAACACCTTTTATGGTTCTAGGAAACCTCAGAGGCTGTTAACGAGATCAGATGTAGACATGCAGCATTCCATAGCTCGATAATTTAAAATCAAAGGACCTCCTCACAATCCAATTAGGGCAGCAGGAAGAGAAGTTGCTGCATGATGAACATAGATAAAAAGAAAAGCTGGCATACATCAGCCAGCTCTGAGACTAATATTCAAGCTGTAAGTTCTTCAGGCAGGAATCTCAGGGACAAGGATACAGCCTTTGTTACGGACACTTCTGACTCTAATTTCAAGCATAATGTGGTCAGAAAAAGAAAATATCAGCAATAGTAAGAAAGCAGAAATACAGCTGTGATGTTTTCTTTGATGGTTTCCTTCATGGCAAAGCTGCACCCTTTTTTGTAATTGTCAGTATATTTTCAACCCACATGTCTGTGGTTCTTTGCATTTACATGCTCCACCAGGAAAGAGTGACACTTACAGAAGAACATCTTCAACCTTGAGACAAGGTACAGAAAAGATTCAGAGAATTATTAGCCTATGGATGATCTGACTTGCATCCTACTTGGAAGCAGATAGTCTATTCTACATAGGCTGGCCTAGACACAAAGTCACCCAGACTTCAGTACTAGGAGGAGATGGAGTGAAAAGCCCAAGCACAAGAGACATAAATCCTAGGAACAGTAGAAGAAAAGACATTGAAAGAAAGCTAAGAACTACATTTCACCTGGAATTTCTCCAGTGCTGAGCACAGTCTGTGTGCAAATATAAATTATATATGCACTAAACTGCTAACCATGTCTTTTTCTTTAAAATCCCTTTTTAGTCAAGTCAGCTGCAGGATGTTTCACCTTGAAGGTATTGCTGGTTAAGCTTTTCATATATTTCCATTTGATTAATTTCAGTTTTGGGTTTCAGTGCTCACTCACTGTATCAGTGCCACTCACTGTATAATATTCCAGTTTACTAACATCAGTTACTTCATCCTTTTTACATCAAAAAACTGATCCCTCCCCATTGCTATAATTTAATTTTAACTTCCACAATTGCAACAGTATTTAACAAGGTATTGCTGCTTCTCATAACTTGTCCTAAGAAAATGATCACCGACAAAATATAGAACAGAGAACTCAAGTAGGATAACTTTGGCCATTTATTGCTGCTACTAATTATCCTAACCTTCTTATCATAATTACTTATTGGCCTACTTACCCAGTTATCCTAACCTCACAGCCCTGACTTCCGCTATCCTCAAGATTCAGTGCTAGGAAATCTTAAGTCTTTGTTACTGACACTAAATACAACCTGAAAATGGAACACAGCCAGCACTAATTCAACAATACCATTCCTTCAAGAGCCGTTTTCTTAGCGGTAACCGGGACCACCATGAACGTTCAACAGCACAAGAAAGGGAGAGTTTGGGGGAGGAGGAAGGTCTTTGATAGACCAACCGATACAGAGGGGAGAAGAAGCTTGCAGACAGTCAATTCTTTCTTCAAACAGGGCAGTGATATTCAAAGCTGAATGCAAGTTGAAGCAATCCCTGTGATTTCAGCCTGGTATGCTAATCATCTGAGAGAAAAGGTAACTGGAGTCTCCAGGACGGTGCTAATGAGGCCAGAAGGTGAGATGTTTATCTCCTACAGGGAAACACCAACTCCAGGTCATTACTGCCTGTGGAACTTGATGGAAAGCCTTTTTCTCTATTTACCCTGACAGCTGTAGTTCTCCTGAAGGTTCAGCATCATCTTCTTAACAGGTTTTCTTGCTCAGTATCGAGAGGTCTGAGAGGGGATAGCTGATGGTGAGAAATGCTGGTAGCAGGCAGCCAGGAATTCCTGCCTGAGTGCAGGATGAACATGTCTTAATCTATGCAGTTTCCCTGAGGACATGGTGTGTGGGGTGAGATGCAAGGCATGGAAGGGTGCCCTGCACAGCCAAAGGAAGCTGTAGATGCAAGGGAATTCATGGGAGACTGCCCGTTGCTTTGGACACCTTGCAAGAGAAGGGTTACAAAACAGACCAACCCAATAGAAAATCCCCTTAGCTGTAAGCAAGCGTGTGGGGAAAATTTTAGGGGGAAATATCACATATGCTTGGCCTGTCCTTAGTCCTCCATCCAGGTGTCTACTTATAGTTACTACAGGAAAGAGAAGACCAGGTGCTGCTCACCCCTCTGAATCAATAAAGCTACTCCTATTTTCCCCTGCAGGATGTAAGCACAGGATCCAGACTGTCTCACCTCTGTGCTAATTTCTTTGCTGCTGAGGCACATTTGGATCCATTCCCTGCAGACATTTCTTTTTTGCTAATGGCAAGTTAAGTGACACAGGGGTGTTTGAAGCTGAAAGGGCAATTCTTGGAAGGACTGGAAAAAATCCTCGAATGGATTTTTTTCTGATATAGGTTATAAAACTTAAATTACTTTCTGAACAGGTTCCAAGCTACCAAGAATGTACAATTATTAGGGGTATAGTTTGGTATTGAATTCATAGCTCTGAAAAATACAGTCATTTCAACAAGTGTTGTTACTAGGATAAAACCCTTTTACATTGTAGAACTGTATATTGAAAAAGTTAAGCTCAGATACCACTCACTTGGGTCCAAGGGCTCAGTTGTTTGCTGCAAACCTGTTAGGTTTCCTTGAAGTGATTGCTGTTGCAGTAACTACTTTGCAGGCACTGCCACGTTGGTTGCCATTATCCAAACACATTTATCCATCACAAGAGGATGGAGTTTCTCGGTCTTAACTAAACGAATGAGAAGTTTAAAAACAATACAAGTTTTACATTACAATGTCATTTTTACAACACAAACATTACAAAAAGCACACTTTCATATAGCTTTGAGTAAATCCATGACCTTTAAGAGCCATACCATACATATGGCATTAAACACACACTGCTCAGTAAGAGTCTATTACCTTATTTAATTAACATATGATTGAACATAACTTCAAAAATGTTTTCTGTGTAAATTCCAATTTTTGTGGAAATTAACATTGTACTTAAAAGTCACCACATCAGTGGTTTTTTCAGTGTTGTAAATCTAAACTTTGATTCTTCCCCTCTCTAGCAGTAATAGTAGGTGCTCTCAGGGTGTTTATACTCCATGTTCTGGGTGTGTTTAGGAATTCTGGCACCAATAATGCTTTCCACACCAGCCAAAACCACATTTACTCATACGGTTAGAAAGTGCACACCCACATACCTATATCTTTCCAAATCAAGCAATGTAACACCTTAGACTGCTTGTGCTTTTAGTTGTTAAGAGAGGTTTCTAATCCTTTAATAATGCTCCCCTCAAACTGTAATGTAATCTCTTAATCACTTTAAGAAGCTACTGAATTCCTCTATCATAAGGATCTGTTTGTAGTGACATATGTAACAAATGAAGATGGTGTCTAAGATTGTGGACTTCTGTGGCATACTAACTGAAGGCCATGAAAATGGAAGGTAACAAAGTTTAGCCAAAAGCACACTTAGCTCACACTGGCTGTTAGGATTGAACTGCAGATCTGCTTGACTAGAAAACCTGTGAGGAGCTCCAAAGAGTAATGAAACACAAGACACTTCACAAACAACAGAACTGTTATTCTTGTTCCCATTATTTAGGTGTCTGATTCATTTATTTACAGGTTCAGCACTGTAAGGGACAGGATTCTGATCAGAGAACTAAGCAGGAATTGTTATTACAATGATATGCAGCCCAATGCGTGACACTTATTTACAGGGGACCTGTTTTTCCACAGGGTTGAAATAGCACAACAGTACAGTATTTTGATATATATCAGTATTGATAGAACTAAAAGTCAAAGGTACACAGTACAACTCACCCTTTCTATTTTTAAAGGTATTTTTGTTGAAGATTATGCACCTATTGCTTGAGAGAACAACATATGATGGTACTGCTGTTTTCCTACAAAATTGTTTACACAGTTACGTGACAGAAAAGACTCAATCTCATCTGTCAGTGGAATCTAACATACTGAGAGGGTTTAATCTTGTGTTTTTCAGAGGCATTAAAGAGATGCTACAATAAACAACACAAGTTTAGGGACAAAAACCTTTGTGAACATGTTTCTATCTCTAATCAATATTGGGAGATAGAATCTTTCATACAGCAAAGTAAAACAAATTAGTAATATGAAATAGCCTGAGAGGAGGGAATTTATTTTGCAAATTATTGTTAATCAAAGAGCTGGCACATTTTTCTGCCTTGGTCAAAGTACAAACAGCATTACTGGCCCTACCAAAAATGGATGGCAACTCTGTCTTCTTGGAAGTGGAGAACTTCACTGAAACAAATGTGGGTTTAATGATAACTATATGAATTAATTTTAATGTAAATTGAGTTAAAGACACCGTTCTGTTCAAATGCAAGACTATTGTTACAGTATCATGTTCATTAAGGCATTTTATTTGTTATATGTATGAACATAATATACTTCTTTTTGGCTTTTATAAAGTGTTATCATCATCCAGTTAGTAACTGGATCTATTCTACATGTTTTCCCTTTAATCCACAAAGATCCATTAGTAAATACTATATTTCTCTGTTACCAAATTGTTGAAAATGAATGCTATATTTTAGTATATAAGTAGACAAATGCATAAGTATCTACTCAAAAACAAATGCAAAGCAAGTTTGACAGAAAAGGGTTACAGCCTAAAGGAAAACAGCAAAAGGAACCTAACAGAATGAAAAACTAGAAATGCCAAATGTTTCATTCGCATCTATCATGAGTTGGCAATTTACAAGCACAGAAAAATAAGGAAAAATAAAGCACATGTATCATATCCACCATGACTCATGGCAACTCTATTGTACTTTCTGCTGTTTATAAAGCCTGTTAGTTGTAACTCTTAGAATCATAGAATCATAGACTCATAGAATGATTTGGGTTGGAAGGAACTTTAAAGATCACCTAGTTCTAAACCTCCCATCCCCATCCCCGAGGGCAAGGGCACCTTCCACTAGACCAGGTTCCTCTAAGACCCATCCAGCCTGGCCTTGCAGGGATGGGGCATCCACAACTTCTCTGGGCAACCTCTTTCAGTGTCTCACCACCCTCGTAAGAATTTATTCCTAATATTTAATCTAGACCTACTCTCTTTCAGTTTCAAGCCATTGCCCCTTGCCCTGTCACTACATGCCCTTGTAAAAAGTTCATCTTTCTTTTAGGCCCCCTTCAGCTACTGGGAGGTACAATCTCTCAGGAGCCTTCTCTTCTCCAGACTGAACAGCCCCAACTCTCTCAGCCTGCCCTCATATGGGAGATATCCCAGCCCTCTGATCACCTTTGTCACTGTTTTCCAGATTCATTGCAGCAGGCCTTCATTCATTCAGTCCTTCTTATCTTGGGGACCCCAGAGCTGGAGGCAGTACCTGAGATGGGGTCTCATGAGAGCAGAATAGAGGGGCAGAACCCCCTCCCCCAGCCTGCCTGCCATGGTCTTTTTGATGCAGCCCAGGACTCATTTGGCTTTCTGGGCTGTGAGTGCCCATTGCTGATTCATGCTCAGCCTCTCACCCTCCAACACCCCCAAATCCTTCCCAGGGCTGCTTTGTCCAGCCTGTGTTTGTGCTTGGGATTGCTCCGACCCAGGTGCAGGACCTTGCATGTGGCCTTGTTGCACTTCATGAGGTTCTCACCTCATGTAAGCTAATTCTGTGAGAAAGCTGTTCCTTGCTTCTCTGATATGCATTAATTGAGCAAGAGCAGTTGCATGACTGTCACAGCCATGAGCCACTGATGAAGCTGTGGATAAAGCTGTGATACTGCAGGAAGCTTAAGTTACAGTTCCCAGTCAGGATGAAAATTTTATAGGGTGCCATGTAGACTACAAAATTATTCAAATGAAGAATTTTCAGTGTAGCACAGCTTTTCAAAGCCGTAAAATAACATGCACCTCACACAGTGCCAGATTTCCAAAGGGTGGAGAGGCGTCATAGCCTGTCAGACCTCATGTTTCCAGGGAGCGATAACTCAGACACAAGTAAGCTCACCACCTGCTCAATTCACTCAGGTGTCTCACTCGCCTCCTTCCAGGTCAAGCTGCAGGCTCTGGACCATCAGGATAGCTGGGTGGGCTGATTTGTCTTTAGTGTCTACAGCTCTGATCTCTCTGGAAACGCCAGCAAAGCAGAACACGATGCTAAAATCACCTTTATTACAGCTTTTGGCAGTTACCAGTGACTTTGCAATGAACTGAAGTAATTTAGAACTGTAGACTTTCAGAAAAAGCAGGTCTTAAAATGATTAAAAAGTCATCAGACCTTTCTGCTACTGCCTAAGCCTCCTTGGCCCTGAGTCAGGACAGAGCTGAGCTTTGCCAGGCCTGTGCAGAACCAGCCCTGCCACAGCGGCTCCTCTGCCTTGCCTACTCCCTGCCTTACACTACAGCCTTTCTGCCAACAGCACTGGGATTTGTAATGCTATGAAGGTTTGTAGTTCATTCAAACTTGTAATTTCTTTAACCTGCTAATGAAAACAAGAGGAAGACAACTTTGTTCCAAATGACTGCTAGATCCCATCATCAATAAGGAATCTAGTTCCTACTAGGATATCACCAGTAAAAGCAAGGCTTGCTGTTAATAAGAAGTTTTACTATGTCCTCTTAAAAAACAGCAGTCACTCTGTGACTCAAGGGCTTTAGATCTAACATTACTGGGACACATGCTGTGAAAAGTGGTAATTGCCACTGGGTGATGCATACTGCAAGGGGGCAGGAAGAGGCATTGGGATCAGAGGACAATGACAGGTTGGCAGAAGGACAGGAAGAAGGGGCTGAGAGGGTGTTGTGGTTTAACACCAGCCAGCAACTAAGTACCACGCAGCCATTCGCTCACTCCCCCACCAGCAGGATGTGGGAGAGAATCAGAAGAGTAAAAGTGAGAAAACTCGTGGGTTGAGATAAAGACAGTTTTATAGGAAAAGCAGAAGCTGTACATGCAAGCAAAGCAAAACAGGGAATTAATTCACTCCTTTCCATGGACAGGCAGGTGTTCAGCCATCTCCAGGAGATCAGGGCCCCATCACAAGTAATGGTGACTTGGGAAGACAAAAACCATCACTCCAAACGTCCATCCCTTTGTCCTTCTTCCCCCCACTTTATATACTGAGCATGATGTTCTGTAGTATGGGATAATATCCCTGTGGTCAGTTGGGGTCACCTATCCTGGCTGTGTCTCCTCCCAGCTTCCCAAGCACCCCCAGCCCCCTCCCTGGCGTGGCAGTACAAGAAGTACAAAAGGCCTTGATGCTGTGGAAGCACTGCTGTCCAATAACAAATATCTCTATATTATCAACACTGTTTTCAGTACAAACCTAAAACACAGCCCCATATTAGTCACTGTGAATAAAATTAACTCTACCCCAGACAGAAGCAGTACAGACAGTGAGAGCAAAGTTAAAGGTAATGCAGCAGGGAGAGGTGGGAATACTGGTGGGACAGTCACAGCCCTGCCTGGGACAATAGGGAGTGAAAGTTACATTTTTCAAATAGCCAGATAAAAACCCACATTTTTTGCATGTGCATTAGGGCTGGATTTTGACCATACAATGTACACATGATTTTGAGAACAGTCCAATTCCTCCTAAACATTCGGGTGGGGGCACCACCCAAAAAAACCCCAACACCCCAACAGAACCAAGTTTGCATGTTTAACAGAAATATGACTGTAGAACATCCATTATTTTAAACCACCCTTCTGAGCTCAGCAGTTGTAGTGTAGGTGGGAGGTGAGGATTCAGATCTTTGAGTCCCAAGAACTGGCAAAGCGGGCAAGTCATATTAGCTTGGAGCTGGAAAGCAGCTGTTATGTAATTCCCTCTCATCTCCACCAGAACTGCTGAGGAGTGGTTTATGTTATTTACAAGTGCTATAACATTTTCCTGCTTGTAGTCACCATGGCTTCCGATTAAAAAACAATTCGGTTATATATGGAAGTTTTATATGTAATACAGTATCTTTAACTCTCTCCCAGGGCTACATTCTCCTCATTCAATTATTGCAGCTTGATATTGCAAGATTGTTGCATGGCAGCTATGCACAGAGTAATACCTTCAAACCGAGTCCATAGAGTTGAATCCCTAAAAACTGACCTATGCTCCCAAGTGTTGACAATGACCCTTGTCAGAGTGCCCAGGACCCTGTGCATGCACTTTCTCAGCCACAAAACACCCCTGGGACTCAGGATCCTACTCACCTCCTTCAGAGACCTGCTTTTTCCTTCTGCCTAAGGAGCACCCTTCTGTGATGCTGCTGCCCCTGCTGAGCTCGACGGCATCTCTGCTCAGCACTGTGTTCTGCAGAGCAAACATTCCCCAAAGGACTAGCACAGCAATTTTCTTTCTTCATCTCACTGGGCAGCATAGAAGGAAGAGAAGGCAAAAATGGCATTTCAAACATCGTACAGGTGATGATTGACCTTCCATACAGCTGTAGCTATTACATTCTCCCTTTCAAAGATTTTCTTTCAGGAATCTGTGTAAACAGACCCTGCATTCAATTCCTCATCTGCAATAACTAGAGGCAAGGGATGATCTTTCAGGAAGGTGACAAGGGTCAGGGTTTTGCTGGGATGAGCTTGCCCAGCAGCACAGCAGCAAAGAGCTCAAATAAGCTCCATTCTCAGTTATTTTTTCCCCTGAAGAAATTAAATCTGGAAATTCACAATAAAGCACATAAGAACAAGAAATGTCATATTTTTATAACATCCTACTCACATATTTCCCATTCAGAATTCCCTTACTATTTATCAAACTTAACCCAGCTGTAAACACTTAATTTAAAAGCCTATAAAGGTGAAATTAATACTCCTTTACAAACATACTTTTCACAGCTCTGTGCTTGAATTATCCCATAAAGGTTGTGAAATTGAAAACAACTCATAAATCATGTTTTATCGAATGAAAATTTCTAAAATATATTTTGGACTTGACTCCCATGAAACAAGATCTCTCTTCATATTTAGTCTCTAGGTGGGAAATGTGTTGCAAAAACATAAAATGCATTTTTTATGCCAATCAAACAAAGGCAAAGTTGTAAGTCAGATATAAAACCCACGGGTCAGGCCAATGGAAAGCAAAGCTGCCTCACATGCTGCACTTTCATCTCAGACAAACACATGGCTTCCACTTTTGTTGGCACATTTTTGCTGGTCCTCTCTTCAGCATGTTTAGCAAATGCATCAGCATGTACTCAATACAAGAAATATTTAACCAGAATAAGGTACTCTAAAGAAGGCTTTCAGTCTGAAACTATTTTTTCCAAGTGTTAGTCCTTTTAGCAGTGAGACACCAGAAATCCATTCCTAATCTTTTTGGTGTGTATACAAACTTTTTTGTCTATTTATTTTATTGAATTTTTTTCTTTCTCAGCCACAATCCCTAAAGATATCTGTATGCAAAAAACCAACCAAACAAAAACCTATACACAAAACCTGGACTTATATGACAGCTTCCCTTAAAAAAAAAAAAAGAAGTTAAAATGTCCATGTAACAACCAACTTTCAGGTGTTTTATTCTTGGTTTTAAGCAGTCATGGAACATTCCCTACCATAAGGTGCTACCCTCCTTTCCTTTCAAGCTTTAACACTGGAAACAATTCCCAATATTTCCTCCCTATGCTATGGGAATAAACACTCAAAGTTTATGAGGGGATTAAGTACATAATGGTGATAGTAACCAGACTGAAATAAAAATTTAAGCAGAAGATAAATCTGAATCCAGAACTGAATTTGGTAGAAAACCTGTGGCATCCCACTGGATATTTCCATGTGACTAAATATCTGTAGCATTTTTAGAGCTGTAAAATGCCTCAGTGGCTAGTTATAAACTCCTTGTGATATATTTATAGTTCACAGGAAAAATAAATAAATAAATAAATAAAGTATAATTGACTTGGCAGAGATTTGTATTTTTTTCGAGAACTTTTGAGTGACCAGAGAGATAGAACTGATTCCATGTTCCAGTGGTGTACAATTTCCTTTTCACACTTCATACTAGACAGGAGTGATATAAGACACCAATGGGATATGCTGGAGCACAGGTTTCTGTACACAGAGTCAGTACCTGCCTCTTGTCTGCCTCCTCTATCAATATCAAGTGACCCAAAGAGAAATGATACAGCTGCTGGCTGGCAAGAGCTTAATCCAGAGAGCACTGAGATAAAGCTCAGAGGCTTGAGGAAGCACCAAAAGTCTTAGCAGAGATTAACTCAATCCCTTGACTGAAGTAGAGCATCTACTATTACCTACTCAGTCTCCCGGGGCAGAAGCCTGGTTGGCAGAATGATTTCCTGTAGATGTTAGAGCTGAGGCCACTGCCAAGGTTCATGTTATATAATCTGTCTCTGTGACGATGGTTCCTCACACATGCAGTCTATCCAGAGCAGCTTCCCTTGCGTTCTTGGTTGTAAAAGTGTACATTCTTTTAGGGTTTTGTTTGCCATTTTTGTTTGGGGTTTTTTTTAGATTTTGTTTGTTTGAAATAGTCGCAATTTCAGTGCGACAATAAAGTGTTTTGAAGAACATATGTACTACAGTATCCCAACAGCACCCTTTGCAATAACATATTTGGTGAAGCTTTTCACAGTTATTAGTTCTCTGCAAAAGCTTCTTTAATTTACCTAACAGAGCCCAGTGTCGTCTTACCCATTTTGGAACATGTTTGTCTCTGGCCAGAGCTAGACAAGAAAAAGAATCCGATTACATAAATGCTATCAAATAACTGAATTTTTTACTGTTTGGTATAATTTCTAGCAATTTTAGATGTTACATAGCCTCTTCAGGGCAACTGCTGTAAAATATTAACTGAAAATGGACTGCTACCAGGAATCACATTCACGTGAATGGTTCACATGAATTATCGTGAGTATATCCAAAAGGACAGCTATCTAACTGACAAAACATCCATAAATATTTACTTCCTGATAAGTATGATAATGTGCATGCAAACAAATTAAAAAACTAAAAGCAAAATAAATAAATGGAGATCAGGTTTTCAGATACCTGTAAAGCATGGGCTGTTATAATGCTACTTCCCATCCAAGTCTCAGTGGGACTGCGGCTTTGCTGAGCCAAATGCTCTACAGTATAACAAGCAGTTTTTTTAGCCAACTGTTTATTCACCACCTTTATAGGTATAAATCTGAAGTAAAAAAACTTATTCTACATGTATTCAACTTATCAGTTCAGGAAGAACACAGGTCACTTGCTCAAACATTCCCTACCCAAAGTCAAAGCTCTCTTTCACTGGCTATTACAATGACAGGAGATAAATGAAAAAGAAGCAATTACTTCTAAAATCAAAACATTATTTTCTTTTTAATCTACCAGTATTAGTATCTTGTGTCTTCATCCTGAGTGCAGCAAAAATGTAACTTGTTGTGAGATAAGATTATTACTTCATTAAGAAATAAAAAATTCAAGTGCATTAAAGCTTTTACATTACCAGTCACAATGCTGACCTATAAGCTGACATAACCATCTTTCAGTGCAAAACAAGTCCTTTCACAACCACTTCATTCTGGGCACCACCTTTCCCTTGATTATAGATACACAGCAAAACAGTTGTCAACTCCTAAACTCACTCAAATGTCCTATTTAATTAGGTTTTGGTTTACAGCATAACTACTTTCTAAGGTTAATCCTGAATAAGCAGATGATTGACAATCAACAAAAATTACCATGAAAAGAAATTTTTAAATTGCAGATGGAGTTTGCAGAAGTAATATGAATTGTGTTAGTAATTATTGAGACAATAATTTTATCACTGCTCCTACCTGAAACCACAAAAGGCAAAGTCAGTCCCTGTGAGTAACCTAATCCAGTAGAGCTGAAGCTTTTAAGGAAAGCAAATAAATCATAGAAACACGTTAGTTAACTGCTTTATTGCTTGGTCATATCTCAATCTTTAAGTCAGATGGAGAACAGGCAACTTAGATATAAAACATACTGGTTTGTTTATTTACAAAGGGAGTACATTTTGACCACATGCTCTCTCTAAAAAATATCAAAAGAAGCTCAGTTGGAGTTAAAAAGATCATGTTATTTCTGAAAGCAGACATCTAAACTTGAGTACAGCATCAGCAATGGGAAGAAATATTGCACTTAGTGATGTTGGGTTAAATTGACAGAGTTTACCAAATTCCAAATCCCACTCAGAGATCTGAAATCATTATCTCCTAGCCCAGAAATGTTGGTTGGTTCAACAGCTGGAAAATGAAGTTTTGTGGTCAGCAAAAATAGAACTTTTTTGCAGGAAAAATGTTCGTTCCTTGTACCTGTGAAAATAATATCATTTTGCTAATATAATTATGGATTAATTTTTTAAGAAAGGTATTTCAGCGTATTTCAGCCTCAAAAATCTGTTAACATGCTTTATGTGATTTTAAAAATTACATTGATCTTTGCAAACCATTTTGATGTTCAACCACGCTTTAAGTCTTTGAAATTAAATAGAAGTTCACAGGCAAGAAAAACGCCATGTCTTTGTCTATGAAATCCTCCTCACTTAATTACTGAGCGTTGCATTCCTTCCTTCATTGGCAGCCCCCAAAAGCTTGGCAGTACAAGAACTCCATAACTAGACCCCAAGGAGCAGCAGCAGTGATCCTGGAGCTGTCACCAGACCAAGGGCACGGCGAGTCAGGATGTCCCTGCTGGGGGTGTGGGTGAACAAGGGAGATGAAAGGATGGAAGGTGACCTGGGCCCTGTCACAACCAGATCCCAGTTCCAGCTTTCCTCCCACAATTGCCTTCTTCCCTGTAGATGCCACTCCACACACTCCACACAGCGCTGCAGTGCTGAAGGTTCAAGCACTATTAACCATGTCTCGTAAGAAGAACTCAGTAGGCTTTTTTCTACAACTTCTAGTAAAAATTCTATGAAATAAGGATTAAAAGCATAATGGTTTAAAAATGCACACTAAAAATGCAGGTTTTTTAAGATCATACGAGAAAGATGAGTTCTACTCATCCGTGTGTACTTGCATCATGCTACTACAACTGCACACTCACCTTTTCTCCAGAGAAGCCTGATCTTACTCAGTAATTAGGACAAATTTATGAGAAGATGGAATAATAACCACTCATGCCACAGAAACCTGGAACTTGACAGTGGTTTATTTCCATTGATTTGCAGTCTGAATACCGTGTATGGGTTTCCTTGTATAAACAGATTTTAAATACTAACTCCAGAAAAGAATGGCTGAAGTACAACATATTACTGCATTGCTGTATCTTTTTATCCATTAATACTATAGACTTGCTATTAAAAAGACAGATTGTAAATTAAAACTGAACAGGAAATATGAAAGCCACTTTTTTTCAACTGAAATACACATGTACATGCTACAAATTAGCCTCTATGTTAGTAAAAATTGGAACCTTAAATTTTTCTGCTTCTTTTAAGAAGTTTTTATGACTACACAATTGCATTTGGCAGAGCTGATATCCTTTCAAACAGTTACTCATCCTCTCACAGTATGCTGCATGTTTTCACACAACCATGCAATTCTGAAATGGGACAATCTTTTAACACTGAGGCTCAGGAATTTTTTCATTTCACACCATTTTGCACCAACATCCTAGGAACACTTATCACCACATATCAATAAACTGCTGAATAAATATAAAAGAGTATAAGTAAATTATAAGCAAAAAACAGTTAATGCCAGGTACTTGTCTCTGTTGTGAAATATCTGTCATCATTTTCTGCCTGGGTTCAGAAGCTATGCATGAGCACACTGACAAATCACTAAAACAAAATTGAAATTTTATCCTCAAAAATCCTATCAACTAATGCTGACATCATAAAAGCAAAAGCAGACAGAAGAAATACTTGTATTCAGGTGATTTTGTACGTGTACAAGGAGTACTGAAATACACCTTTATTTACAAGTGGCATTAACATAACAAGATTTATATTGCACACATGTAAGGCATCAGCCAAATATAACAGGACAGATAAAACCCCGTAGCTGGCATTAGACAACTTCTATGTGTCCTAAGAAAGTTGCTAAGCACAAAATGTCATCCCTTTCTGAAGTGCAAGCCCTTGACTGAGATGGAAAACAATCATACTTACATAAATCTTCCATTTCTTACTTGCCCACCACCCTTATTTTGGGATTCATTCATTGCAAACCAATTCAGTTCTTGCAAACCTTGCTTCGTGTAACAAAGTCTGTTCAACACACATGAGAATTTTATCATATCCCTTGCACATATAGTGACAGAATGTCATAGTCTTGGCAACCTAAGGAACTCCTGAAATGAAGCATCCAACATGTCAACTAATTCACAATTGTGTTATAAAATACAGACAGAGATGGCATCACAAAGCTTCTGCTCTCACAGACTGAAGTTCACATTTGCTCAGTTTAGAATTCAAGCATTTTCTACCTTACTTATAGAACCATACAAGTGGCATATTGAAAATCAAGCTCTTCTTCTGACTTACTGTCAATAAAAAGTCTGTTGCCCAAAGTCCCTAGACAGGTCTAAGGATTAGCTGGGTTATGCAAGTGATTAGCCAAGGTTAAAATAATGGGGCACTGAAATTATGATCCAGGACAATATTTGTCTGTCCCTTGTTACTGGAATTGTTGAACAGAGGACAGTAAGGGAAAACTTGCATCTACCTTTGCTTTTTCTGGGCGCAGTGTTATAAGCAGTTTTGTAAAGCTCTGACCACATTAGGATCACTGCTTTCATAAAATTATCCCATGAAACTGCCCCTTCTCCTGTTCAAGCAAGACACCCTTGCTTGCATCTGAACCCAGTCTCTCAGCTGAACTTTAAACATCACCGCTATTAAAAAAAAATCCCTTTCCATGTGCCCAAAACACCTGAAATGCCGTTTCTGTAATTTCCTTTCAGACACAGTATGTAATACAAGCTGCAAAAACAAGTGCCTTGTTACATGCTTTAGCAATACACCCTCAATGCCTTTGCAAACTAGTTCAACAAGTAACCTAGTTTTTTCAAATTCCTTAAAGTTATCTGCATGCCCCTGTGACTCATGCAGTAGATAAATTGCTGAGGAACTCCGTGGGAACCCATCCCAGGGTCCCGCACAGTTCATTTTTAGCACGATTTATTTGTGATATTTTAATATCATTTTTATCACACAGAGTGAACACTATGCTGTACCAATCCTTTTCACTTGTCTTACTGAGCATTTCTAAGGTTTGTGCTGCAAAACACAACAAAATTTGTGATCACAATTCATGATACAACTGAAAACAGTAACTCTAGAAGACCTAAAATAGGTTATGTTTGGGGTTTTTTTGAAAGTTTGGGATATTCATGACTTTGAATGCATTAATCATATCCAACCCAAAAGCTAAGCAGCCTGGATACAATGTTTTTAATCAGTCAATACATCACTGATAGTTAGTGATGCTGTATCAAGATCTTCATGTTTAGTCACATGAGTAGTCATTTTCCCCATAAACTACCTCTGTTTCTTATGAACACATCCACAACTGCATCTTTGCCTTGCTCTCACCTCAAAACTCAGCTTTCCAAAGATTCAGTGGTTAAGCAGTAGTGGACTAGAAAGACCAGGGGTTTTCCACCATTGTTTGCACTTAAAAGAAAAAGCACAACTGTGTGTAAAGAAAATGGGCAAAAATATTGTATTAACCAATATTTTGAAAAAAACCATAGTATTTAAATCTACTCTTTGTACCACATAAACCAGTGACAAATAAATACAAAATCAGTCCTGCAGCTCTTTATTACATGTGCTCAATAAGGACTGATGCATTTCAGCTATGTAGTTACTCTTTAATCCTAACTTTAACCCAGTACCTTTCTGTTTAAGGATGGGGCCTTCCACTACTCTGAGATCAGGGACTGATTTGTAAACACGCTTTAACAACTTGCAAGGAATTTCCATCTTGTGAAGGGGGCAAGAAGCTGTATCTCCTTACAACATTACTTCTATTCATGTAACAGGAGGGTGCCAAGGTATCACCAGTGACAGGACAGATCTCAAGCAAGTTTGGGGCTAAACTGCAGAATGGAGGTTCCCGAAGACCAATGTCCAAGCCCAAGTGTGCACACCAGAGAGCTGGCTCACCACCAACCCTGGTGTCACCAGCTCATCAGCTGTGCTTGAGAACACCTCTTCTGAGGCATATTAATATACAAAACTGTTTCTCATTGGCAAACAGATGTAAGAAAATAACTACAGATACCCAATTGTCTTTAACTGCTTCCATTTCTGTCTTTCACATATTGACAGACACCAGAATTATCAGTGGTTGACATTTTTAAAGTACTATGCCCCTTCTTCCCACCTCTTAATAGGGGAGATTAAGGCAGAGAAGCTAAATAAAAGGTCTGTGAACCCACCCGCAATTCTTCCCCACACCAGGAATGCACAGGTTAGAGAAACAGAGTAGAAGTAAAATTATATTCTTTATTCATTCCATTTTAGCTGTGAATATTCCTATTATACAAATACAGTATAAATTCCAAAATCACAATATATTACAAAATAAAAAAGTACAAACTGCATTACTTAATAAATATATCTAACAAGTTAATCAGAAAGTAGAAGAGACAGAATTCAGATTGGAAACATTTAAATGTTTGACCCAGCAAACCATACAAACCTCAATTTAAGTATTTTTTCTTTTAAACCATAATGTAGAATACCATTCCTGATTTCTTGATTAGAAAATAAAGTCAATTGAATAAAATGTTGTGATCAGATAATGATGTGTTGGTGAAACACCAGTGCCAAAAAAAGAAGCAGGGCTTATACAAAAGACACCAAAACTCCAGAAACAAGAACACAAACACCGAGGTGCAGCCAAGGCAATTACTGCCAAAGCAGGAGACTATTATCTAGTCACAACATTCTATTGCAAGTTAATGTTCTGTTATTATAGATAAATAATATAAATGGAGCAGAGGGTGAGCCAACCAGGCAACAAGAGGCCAGTTTACTCAAAACAGTAATTAAATACAGAAGAGTCAATTGCTCCCTGCACTGTTCACGTGTAGCTGTAACTGCATTCCAGCTGGCTCAAAGGACCTGTTCTGTGCTCCAGGCAGAGAAAGCAACTGTTCCTAAAAGCAGTCTGTTCTTACTTTGCTGCACTTTTACAAAAGCCATTCTTTTAATTTTGCAAGAAAATACCCACAGTAGTTTCATCAGCTAGGGGGGTCAGTTTGACATCAACTTCATTTGGTAAAAATATAAGGTTTATGGGTAAAAAACACAGCAAAAAATAGCTGTTACATCATAAGCCTTATTTACAAAAACTGTTTACAAACGTTTTTGGCTGTACAGCTGAAAGCCAGATACTAATGTAAGATGTAGAAGATGGAGGTAACAGTTTAAAAATAGTGTGCAAAAAATACATTCTTATAGAAAATAGACAGTGGGGAGGGGAGACACAAACATACACGGAGAAACCTGCTTGCAAATAACCCGAGGCTAAGTTTTTACAACAGAATATTACAAATACGTCTGTATTTATCCCCCACAATCTACAGTCCTTCTCAGTCTGGGGTGCTGCTGCTTCATTAAGGATTAAGGCATCACCATCACAGCCAGCACACCTTCTCTCTGTCAGTCCCTGCAGCAAAGCTCCCAGCCTGCGGCCCAGGCGGTCTCACGAGCAGGCATTCTGCTCAATGTACATCTTGGACAAGGACACTGCCATGGACTTGGCCAGCTCCTCATCCCGCCGGCGCTGTACCTGAGTCTGTCTGCACCACGCCTCGTACTCCGGGTTGGGGCACACGCGGTCCAGCACAGCATCGTAGTGCCCATTGCTAAGCCAGCTCAGCCAGATACTGGGCCGTGTCGGGTCCTCGGGCCCCAGGTAGTGAACCATGGTGGAGACGGTGGGGCTCTCGGGCCGGCCGCCCGTGGTGAGGTGGATGTTCACGTTCAGCATCTGCCCCATGGCCAGCAGCTCCGGGTAGCCGGCCCAGGCCCCGTCCTGGGCTGCGCCGATGAGGAACTCTCCCACGTCGCCCTCGATGATGGGGTTGAAGTGGTCCAGGTGGTCGGCGATGTAGTGCACGGTCTGCTCGCGGAGCTCGCCGTGCAGCCGCTGGTCCCCGTACACCGCCTTGCAGACGGCGCGGTACAGGCAGTTCCCGTCGGGGATGATGTGGAAGCGGAACCGGCCCTTCTGCCGCAGGTACTTGTCCTGCTTCTCCACCTCGGCCAGGTACAGCGCCAGCTTCTCGCTGCGCTCCGCTCTGCCGCCGGGCCCCCGCCGCGCGTCGGGCCCCGCCGCCGCCTCC